>WURT03559147.1:1573-18978 GCA_009936505.3 Holothuria glaberrima | reverse complement strand
CCTGTCAGTGGTGTGTCCATGGGGTTGGGGTTTGGGGTTGAAACCCTCCATGACTAAAACTAGAAAAAATAACAGCTAAAACATATGATCACTATGAACTTTATTACATTTGAGGCACAAACATTGCATTATTTTGCATCTGGAGACCTAAAAAGGCCATTTTTCTCCAAAGGGGATGGGACACCCTCTCCTCTTAGATCCATTCCCCATGTCACACTTCAGACCCCCGTAACACAATCCTGGCTACACTGCTGGGGCCTGTGTAGTTTAGAAGAATATCATCATCTTCTACCGGGAGTACTTCACAACCCATTTTGAACATGGGGCCCAGGTGATGGGACTCATCCATTTAAGATGATCAAAAATAAACATTTTGTGTAGATTGCAAGAGGCTCTCTGGTTACATAGGATAACCAGCTAGTTTCTAGTTTGGTGTGCAATGTGGTCAGTTTCCAGGTAGTCAACTACTACTTCCAAAAAAAAAATCACTCAGGGCATACTAACATTTCAACTGTCCTAAAAATGAAGGTCACACAAGTAAAGGATAACATTTATGAGTCTCTTTCTACTTTATAGATTTGCATTTGTACCTCATGTCTATTCATGTAGACACAAAGACACAAAGTCTTGTAAAGTGGTCCATTTTTATGGATTCTGATGTTTTAATGTATTTTACGACAAATAGACTATATGAATTACATATTTCCAAAAACCTGTATGACAGTTAATTTCACACATGACATATCTTAAGACAGACTGAGCTATCTAGCAAAGTTTTTATTTTAGCTAAAAGTAAGGAAAAAAAGTGATTAGGTATTGGATGTCAAACCATGTAGAGGAATTATGCAGAAAGAATTTCCATTTTCTGCACCATAAAACGCAGTTTGAAATTTGGATGTTAATTTTTATAGTCAGTGTCTTTTATTTATTTGCTTATTTTTTCTTTGTTAATCCTTCAAAAGCAGTATTTGTAAACAAGATGTATAGTTAAATGACAATGATCCCCTCCAGCAAAATCTGGGCAGTTTTTCAGACTTACGCACAGCTCAAAATCTGCTTGCAATCTGCTTCATACTATACATTTTTTGCTAAATTTTCAACTTTGCCTAATTTTCTTCTTGATCAAAGTTAAACCAGCAGATTTGTACAACAAAGATAGAGTGAGCAACGAATTAAGAGTTGGGAGTCTCTTTGTCACCAGTTTTAGAGATACCAGGATTTGTCACTTGGATATGAACTATTGGCATATATGAAAGGAGTGACAGGATGCCTATTGGAAGAATCTATATGCATACGTTAATGAAATGAAAGTCATGCTACCACAATGATGGTATGTAGAAGTCTGTGTAGTCAGTGCACCAGGCGTTGAATTTTGAGGCTTGCAAGTGCGATCGCACACCATCACTTGCCTCAAATAACTGTGAGGGGTGCAATTTTTTGCACACCTAAACAAAGAATGAGAACTCAGGTAAATCTTTTAAAGTTTAATAAAACAGCACACCTACCAACCTCCTCAATTTCCTGAGGAGTGTAATTTGTAGTACACCTGGAAAATCTAAAACTCAAGGCCTGGCAGTGTACATGTCTATCATACAGGTTTTGTTATTCAAATTTGACCTTTGTGGGTCAATTTAGCAGGTTTGCAGCTACAATATTAGATAAATTTGTGCAAAGATAACAGAAATTCCATTCTTTTTTACGTTATAATCATCTTTTTACAACTGTGTATTCATAGAACACCAAGCTGGTACAAAGTCAACTTTTCACAGTGTTTACAAACATTTTCATTTTTCTCTATCACTTTGCTATTAAACTTAGAGCATAGAAAGGGTATCTTAGGGGCATAGGCTGGGGTGCAGGCGGTGCGGACGCACCTCCCCGCACCAGTTGGAGTTCCGCTCAGAATGAGACAAAAAGCTTCTCAAAAATATTAAGGTCAACAAGACTACCCTGTTACTCCCTGACTGCCATCCCCACCCAGCACACTAGTCTTGTGCCTACAAGAGTATATATATGCATACAAGTCGGCAACTATAAATTTATCTGACAGCTTTGGTATACGCAACGACACGAATGCATTATTCTTATACTGGGATTGAAAAGGCAGTAATGTATATATAAGAGGAATATTGCCACATGGCATTGGGCGTTTTGTAAAGATTATGCACCCTTCAGCTGTGACGTTGCTGCAAGCTTTTTTGATTTAAATGTCGATATGAACATATAAAAGTAAGGTTAGGTGATGCACTATTTGGGAAGACTATCTAGGCATAGTGCCACCATTAGTTGGTGCGGAGCATGTCAGAAAATTTTGGAATAATACTAACCCTTAGATCGCCGGAAATCACCGCCCTTCCCAGGCTCCCCAAGTACACCTTGAAATGGAATTGTCAGTATTTTCTTGCACTATAACTTACAGTCCCACTGTCAAATTTAATAGTGAGAGTTTTGTAACGGGAAATGTTTTCCTGTAGAATACATGGACAATACATAGACTATTATTAATGGTAGGCATTTGGAGGCTTCTTGTAATTTTTTCGCTATACAAAAGTTGACCAAATTTGTACATTTTCTGATTGTTAGTTACTTTCTAGAATCAGACATGAGATTGGTGGGAACTTCTTTAATTTGAGGACAAAAACAATCATACTATTAATCAGTGGCGCTGGCACGAGGGGGGGGGGCATGGGAGCACATGCCTCCCCCCAATCTATTTCTGAATAAAATTCTGAAAATTTTTAAAATGTCCAAAAGGTGTTTAAGCTATAGATTTCTGTAGGGATTAGTGTAAGGTGTGTTTTCGACTGAGTGTTGCATCTATTGTAATGTTTTTCGAAGATACAAATGGTTCTCAAACTATCAAAATGTTTTCAAATCCTTCCCAAACTTTTAAAATTTTCACACGCTCTGTGCGCTTTAAACTTTACTTCAATGTTGTTCTTGTTATCAATATCTTCCGATCGCAATTTTTGGAAGAGCACAGCAGAAAAACATGAAAGCTGTTTACGAATAACCAGGTATTGGACTGGCTTTTAGGTGGCATGTAGGTTTGTTGGGCAGTTAAAAGTGTCTCTGTACAGAGCCTGAATGTAGGTTTTGTCATGGAAATATCATTACTGCATGAAAAAATTTCAGCGCGCTTTGCACGCATTTGTCAAAGCTTGCACTCTGTCTCATGATCATTTTTAAGTAGTAGGGGGGCTTCAGGAGGTTTGTTGACAATGTATCATTCTTTTAGACAACATACTCTTTTTCATATAACCAAAAATTTGAATTCACTAAATTATGGACATTTTCCAGCCATCCAAACTCAGTTCCAAAAATATCCCAAAGATGGCACCATTTTGCATCTAAGCAAGGGGGGACATATTCCAGGTGGGCACATTTATGTAGTGACAAAGGAAGGATGCCACTCTTGTGTACAGAGCCTATGACGCATAAAAAGGGTGCAATTTGCACAGACTAAGAGAATGACTGAGGTGACATTGTCCTGCCGCCTATACATATCTGTACAGAATGATATCTTTTCTTGTCAAATTTTTTACACTAAATTTGATTATTTAAATTTTGTTACCATATATATTAGGCTATTGTGGCATGAAAAAACATGTCTCCAAGCAATCCAGACAGGGGCATAGCTGGGATGAAATTTTTAGGGGGCCTAGATATTAAATGGGGAGGAGGGTCACGGCATTAATCGCCATCCTGGGGATGGGGTCTAAAGGAGGGGTGTCTGCCTCCTCTTTGAGAAAATTTTAAATGGTTAGGTGTCCTTGGATACTATTGTTTTTAACATTTTTAACTGAATTTATGTTCAAAAATTATTTTTTGATTTCCTGTGTGCACAAAATGCATTTTTTATGCATTTATTTTTTCATTCTTACACATTTTGTTAGGACACAACCAATTTTTGGGGGGCCTAATAAACATCTGGGAGCCCAGCCCCCCTAAGACAACTCTCAGTTTTTAGATGTGCCCAAAGCCATAATGGGTAAGAGAAAAGATGTCATGGGCACTTCACCCCTTTCCTTCCCCAAAAGTTTCTACTATAGCCTTCATATCCCTCTTACAAGAATGTACTACAAAATCATGTATGACTTCAACTTTATCTTAGGACGACAATAAAGTTACCAGAATATAACACCACTGTGAGTGGTGGGTGTGAAATGAGCTTGGGAGATTCCATATTTTTGGAGTCAGGCAATGAATCTGAATGGAGTTTAGGCTCTTACAGTGACGATTATGACGTATAACTGACACGGGAGCATTAATCTCAGCAACCAGTAGACAGTCAAGTACAAGCTGAATGAGTATCCATCCACCCGTAGGCCTACGTACACTACTGGTTTCTCAACTATCAAGTTGTCAAACTGCCAATGTGGGAGAATTGTAGTGGCCTTAGAACTTGTAATTGAATAAAGAAAAAGACCAAAGAGCCCACTTGCCTTTAAATGCTTGATTGAAACCTGCAAAGTAACACAAAGCCTAGTGAGAAAACAGCCATGAGAAAGGAGGGAAATTAAAGGGTAGCCTAACTCCCTCAAAAATTAATGGAAAAAGCTTTCATACAGCATAGTCTTGAATGCCATAATTAAGAAATCTCTGCCCAACATTGGTCACTTCTAGATAAAGGCCAGGTGTAGCCATTGACCTATTCAATTGGGCTAGCCTCATCACTTACTATCCATTTTTCATGTTTAAAAGAAAGGAATCAGATAGGGTAGAGGGGGCACAACAACAATTTGGGTACATGTTTAGTAGTTTAAATTACCCTATTTACAGATATTGTAGATATTTTTCCTCACCATTTCTATTCAAAAGCCTCACTCTAATGATTATAACTTTCTAAAACCAAGGAGCCTCCAGGGACTTTTCCCCTGCACCTCCACTAGACCATTGCCCCTGGACCCCATCAAGGACCTTATGGCATTCCCTAGACCCCCAGCTGACAGGCAGAGCACTCCACACTCCCATGGTGCCCTTAGGGCCAATCTCTTTTTTAAACAAGTTACCTCACACTCTCAAAAACCCAGAAGAAACCCTGCTGTCATTATCCTTTCGCTGAACCATACATTACCTCCAAATGAAAAAAAATTGGGAGCACCATAAAAATTTGGGAGGATATCATGTCTCCCTCTCCCATGGCTATAAATGTACCAGTACTAGAGTGAATTTGAAAGGTAGTCATTGCCTGTAAAAACATAAAGTTATAAGTAGAGTCTTGGGGCATCAGCTTTACTGAACTGAAAAAAGGGTTGCCTTTCTAGACAAAAATGTCTTTTGCAAGGTAAAATTCATGTCATGATATTTATTCCTTTAAGGGTAAATTTGAGGGCAAATATCCTGGTGCCCCCTCATGAAACTTCGTCCCATACTCCTATATCTCAGCTGTAAATGTATACTCCTGTGTGTGGATTTTTGGATACCTGGAGTCATTTTGATCCAAAACTTGAACTATTTTATTTTGAAAAAGAAAATTTAAACAAGTTGTTGCCAAATCTTCCAGGAAAAACACTATTTAATCTGTTCCTTTATTTATGGAAAAAGTGCAATTAAATTCAAGCTGGCATCTTTTAAATAGTTTTGCAACTTTTTAAAATATCATGACATTGAAAGTTTCAAAGTAGCTGGTATCTGCAATGAAATTTAAATAGCTTTCTTTGTTGTACTTCAATCTGAAGTATGCCTTAAGTTCACAGAACCACTTACTTAGCTATCAATACAATTTCTAGAAAATAAGTTTTATCATTTTTGAAGTTGTTTTGGCAACCAAAATTTCTGGTTACCATAATATTAAAATAGATCACAATTTACCGTATTTGCATGTGTCTGCCAAAATAAGCAATTTTAAAATCAGTACAAGTTAGCAAACTATGAGTTGATATTGTATTGCATGGGGTATTTTAGATCAGATCACTTAAAAAATTACGAAGTTTTTGCCCCTGTCCTCTCTCCTCCCCTCGTCCTAACCTGAAACCTATTTTTAAGCACTGCTGAAGTCATCAATCTGAATGACAATTGTGATGTTAGCAGTGGACCTTAAATAGAACACTGCTAAATAGTCTTCTCTCCAATATATGAATTCCAAGATACGTTTTTTTTTTCTTTCTTGTTGTTGCATTGTTATCAGTTAATGATATTTTACAATGCATAGTACTGTCCTTTGGCATATTCCATGTATCAAAATATAATCTCAATAAAGTTTGTACCCTGTTCCTCTTAAAGTCTCACCTATCCCTGCAGATACATCTGAGGATGGTTTGCTAAACCAGCAGTTCCAGTTATGGTCAACCCATCAACAGCAGATTGTGAGGTACCAGGCCTCGATTTTAAGGAAATTTTATGGTAGTCCACTGGACAACCTGTCTGCCTTTTTTTGGTTGTCCAAAAAGAAAATTTAGTAGTCTGCAAAGAAATTTGCAGTAACCTTAAAAGCAGTTTATTAACTTGTTGCATGAACTTTGGTTGTTTAATGGACAACCAACCCACCAGTTTTGGTTGTCCGTCACAAATTTTGGTTGTCTCAGGAGACCGGACGACTGTTGAAATCGAGCCCTGTGTACAGTGCTATTATAGCATTTATATGTATCATAACATTGAACTTTAACACTTTTCTTAAAAAAACAATATCTAGAGAACCAGTCTGCTTTAACATTCTCATAGCAAGTGTTGAATATTATCTCAACTTTTGCATCTGCATAATATTGCAATAATACAGTTGCGGAAGCTGGCAGAAGCAGGACTCAGTGGTCCACCATTCCTTAAACACAGTATTTTTCTACCTTAAAAAAAGTCTGTGTCCTTCACAGACAACATACAATCATGTATTCAACACAGTGCTTGATTTGAAAGTGCTTGTACCTCCTTATCAAGTTCACAATTTCTAACCAGTTTTTTCAAAAGAGTGCATTTCTTTTTGCTTGACCTACTTCTGGTTTTGATAAAATTGTATTCTTTATATGTTTAATAAAGAAATAAATGGCCATTGAAATCCACTAAAGCATAAGAACCAAAATTCACACATGGCACAAATTGTTGACAACAATAAGTAGGACAAGTGATGTCAAGAATTGCTTTCAGAAGTATTTTTAAACAAAATTGAACAGTTTCTCAATTTTTCTTTTATTAAAAATATTGTTTTAAGTGTTTCCAGTAACTGAATAAAAGTGTCCATTAATTGATTGCATTAAGATTATGTGCACCCTCTTCTCACCCAGGCTCATGATGTGGCCTTGGGTAGTAAACTAACTTTGGATTCCCACTGAAGTAGGCCATTAGGGACCACTCAAGCAGCAACAAATTCTTGCACAAGCTAGCAGTGACTTTGTCCTAGTTTGTGTTTAATTCCCATGGTAACCTTTATGGAAACAAAGTTAAAACAAACTAAAATTTTGCCACTTTTTCACCTTAGGGAAAACTATGACTCAAAAGGCAAGTACGACTGAGCGACCCTTGGTAAAAGTGGGGATCGTGTCTGCAGTGGAACTGGAAAAGGCTCAACTTGAACAACGAAGCAGCTGCCAAGTTTTTCATTGAGTACCATGGTGGCTTACTCTGGGTTTCCTTAGAATTCTTGTGCTCATCAAAGATATGGAGAAAGGTAAGTGTAGCATGCAACAGCTGCTTTGAAATTTCTCAGTGCAGACTGAAGTTTAAGAAACTTTCAGTTTGAGTTCAGTAGCACCCATGCTAAGTTAGATCAAAATCATAATGTTTTTTATGTGCAACCAGGGAGGTGATATCCCTGATGCAACCAAGAACTATACCATAGCAATTACAGACTGATTACATCTTACACAAAATTTACAATTAGACCATTTGCCATATGGCGTAGACGTGCAATGCATTGTGGACTTGAAGATCAAATTCAGCAAATATCACCTTAGTCAATGCTATGTTCACTGTGTCATTATTAGCATATGTGTATATTATGGAAGTAAACACTTCCAATTATGTATAACTTTCATAGAACAAGATGCATCTTCTTGATGTGGTGAAGGAAGTACACTTGGCCTATAGAATCTTGATTGGTACATGCCATTTGAGTATTGGTATGCACCGTAACAATAAACCCCTGTCATATTCCACTTCCTTATTCCTTCATAATGTCAGTGCCACAGTGCAGACACAATATTTGCTAATGGGTTTACAGTCAACAGAAATTATTTTGCCAGCTAGTCTCAGTAGTTGCATGGTGAATAATCTCCTTTTTGGCAACTGTAAGCTATATAATGAATAGGATTATTACTTTTCAACATTTTGTTAGTACAAATTTTTATGTAAGCCAGTGGTATGATCTATGTAAAAGTTGTATAGCAGGTATTAACACCCATGGTAATATTGCAATAACCTTGGCTTCCCTAGAGCTTAAAAGGACGAGACTGATATTACCATTGCAGTTCCTGATTAATGATCCCGATCAATACAAGCTTTCAGTTGTGCTTCTAGATTCATGCAGGGAGTTGTCAGACTCCCTGATTCATGTGAGAGCTGTCCCTCTTCATGTTGTAACCTATGTAATTCCCAGTTCATAGTCGACCAATAAAGTGATAAACTTTTTAACATTTTATCCTTTTGTGGGTGTCCTACCTTCTATCTTCTTTCCCCTCCTCCCTCACCACTCCGCCCATCATCCCCTTCGTTAGCTAACAACTTACACACTTTTTTCCTATATTTTGTGAAGAGAAATTTACAGAAGTTATATTTTTCCCAACTTCCCTAAAATAATATTGCATGAATTTCATCCTGAACCCTAGTTGATCCCAGATTTTGGTAGTATGGTACCATTAAAAGTTTTGGTACAGTCACAGATGATACTTGCAGGGTAGTGCTATCAATGTGGTCAAGTTTTTATTCTGACCCTAGTGGAGGATATTGTGAACTTTCAAGCACTCTTTGTTGCACCACACTCAAAATTTGTCTGGCAATGTCATATATGACATATTTAAGTCTTGCCATCTGTGTCAAATTGGAATGAAATAGTCACCTTCCATCTTTGTAATATTACCCAGTATAAAACATGTGCAAAAGTCCACTAACTTAAAATACATGGTCCATCACACTAGAGCAGAACCTCTTCATTTGACAAAAATTGCTGACATATGGGTTTGCATGCATGCTTCCTAAGTGGCCAAAAGTGCAACTTTGGTATGACATGTGATGCACCTACAGTATACTAGCTATCAAAACCCAAAATATTGAGGATTCTGGCTTTAAAAGGTTCCAAATTTTGGAAAAGTGTAATTCATTGCAGTTGTGATTTTTTCCTAGGTACATTATATTTATAGGCAAATGGGTCAGTTTTAAAGCAAAAAATGCCAAGATCTCCAAAATTTTGGGTCATGAAGACTCACTTAAAAAGAACAAGGAGATGAGTCATTTTTCCATTTACTTACATCGATGTAAATGGTTTTTCTGTGCCCTTTTGATGTAGTTAAAAGAAGATCCCCTGTTACATTTTTTGTCTCACGTGCTGTAAAATTATACTGTTGTCACAGTTTTACAAAATGAAGATCACGTTTTGCCCTAGAAATCCCCTAGAAGAATACATATGTAAATCAGGACTTGTTTAGAATTTCTGTGTCAGAGTAATTCTTGATCTGAATGAGGGACATATGTGTCTGGAAAGAAGGGCAAAATACTTTTCTTTTTTTTTATTTAGGGACTTAAAATAAAGGATCTCAAACACATTTTTTAAATTTATGGACTAAAAAGGAAAGGATCCTGGTTCTGAACATGAATGGTGTTAAAATTATTGCCCATTTGGACTAGACACTCTATGTAAGCCCTGCTGCATGCTTAGATGAGTAGACACCTGAAACAAAGGCAAAGAATAGGCCAAACAGCCTGAAGTGAATCAGATTATAGCATCTGTTCACTTCAGTCTGAAGTATACATGAAGTACATGCCCAGTTGGGATGAATTCATCAGGCTATTCCAAAGTCATGTGAGTGATTATCATATTTTTGGTCAATGTTGATGAAATCTGTCAGGAGAAACTGTGTAAATTTATGCTCAGAATAAAAATTTATCAACATTGCTGCTACACATTTTTCCAATGTAGGGGGAGGGGCAATCTCCCCCACTCTCACCAGTAATAGGGTAGATGTGTAAATGATTGCACTGGTAATAAACAGGGGAACACAAGTTCCATACTCACAAACAACATGTTGCTAGCATGTTAGTTCAAAGTCCAAAATGTGTAGTTTTCTACCCACAGAAGAGTTTTCCACACATTACGTGTGGTCAGTAGCGAAGGGACAGTTGTATCTACTTCCTGGTGGGTGTGAATGACAAATTTTTGTGTTATGGTCTGAATTGCTTCCCTTTAAACGGAAAATGCAGCCACCCCAATCAGAGTTTAATAGTATGCCCTGTCACTCGTATTCATGAATGGGCTATATTGATCATGTGACAGTATTTTTGTTTGTGAATTGTGAAATTCAAGAAGAATTTTACCTTGTTTTACCAATTTTTTGTAATTATTATGTTCGAAACGTCTTCAGAGGTGCTTATAATGCCACAAGAGGAGATTTGCAAGTGTTTGCTGATTTTTCAAAGCAAGTTTTGAGGTGACTGCCTATTGCCTTTAATGATCACATGTCTATAATATTCTTACCCCCACCCCCTGCCCTCTGTCCATTTACATGTGATTGTGTCACTTTTTGCATGGTCTACCAATTCATGAGGAGCCAAGGAATAAGCCTAATTGCCAATATTGCACAAAACAATTCTTTTTAAAATTCATGAAAGAGTAGCAAGTACGTTTTTTGATATGCAGTGTATATTAATTGCTGTCTCGTGCATGGCCCTTTCAGAGGGTTAGCAGTTATATCATCTTCACAGTTCAGCATACATGTCTGCCATATGGCTTACTGTACATTAAAGTGTGTAGTGAGGAAATGAAAAAAAAGTGTGTATTGAAAGTTGCTGTTTAGGCCTAATGCTAGTTTTGTGAGTGATATTTTTGTAATGCCCATTTGAAAATAATGGATAAATGACAGAAGTTTTAAAGAAAAAGTATTAGGTGTGTGCAATTCACTTAAAGCTTTGTATATATTTAAGACAGTCATTATTTAGCCTGTTTTCAGATTTTTAAGAGTTTGCTGATTTTCAAAGCATATGTTGGGGTGACTGCCTATTGCATTTATAAACTGCAGCTTTGAGATGTGTGTTTCTTGATCAATGCATGTGCAAACTTGGCACATTTGGACCTGGTTATTTGAGATAAACTTTAGCTCCAGCCAAAAGTCTTCCATGTTTTTGGAATTCAATTTATTCCCTGAACTGTTCCAGAGCTGAGTTCCACTGTTTTGAACTTGGCAGCAGGAGTGCTACACCATTCAAAAATTCTGCAGTGATTGTTGCTAGATCCTGTGCAAATGTGAAGCAGAACTAAAACTAATGTAGTACAATTGAACAACACTGCATTCAGAATAATCTATTAAACATGCAATTATGAGGATTCTCTGAACAAAAAATTGTAGTGACTTAGCTGGGGTGGTACTCATATTTGCCTGACATGGGGGCCAAGCCCCCCTCCCATGGGGGCAGTAACCTGAAGCCCCCAAAAGGCGACAGGTTCTCAAAAGGATGTCAAGTGGAGAATTTGAAAATTTGGGTTTTTATAGAAGGAAATTTGAAAATCTGGGTTTTCATTTAAGAAAATTTAGAAAATTTGGATTTTTAAAAAATTTTTAAATATTTGGATTTTCCTTGAGGAAAATTGGAAAATTTGGGTTTCTGTTTGAGAATCTTCCCATTCTATAAGAGAAAGTCTAAAATCCAGCAGATCGTCCGGGTGACCGACTGTTGTAGGGATGACATATTTCCTCATTCACATTAAGGCCCCTCAACAGAATTGGAAAATTTGGGAAAATTTCCCTTATGGGAAGGGGGTAGCCTCCAACAGTGGGGGACCATGGGTGCTAGTAGAAAATTAAATAATGTGGGTACTCATAGGGAAAAAATGGCCAAACACCAATTTTTAGCTGATTTTACCTTTGGCCTCTGAACTATGACCTATGACATCATCAATGATGCATGCACAAGTTTTTAGGTCAGGTACCTACCTACCAAGCTTGTTCTTCATTGGACCGACAGTTTGGAGGTTTGGGACACACAATTTTGTTCTCACACACACACACCATACACAGCTCCACATAACGGAACATCGTGATCATTGCACCAGAGCCTCTCCTTAACTGTTTGGCACAGGTGCTGTTATTGTTACTTATTAGCCTCTCAAATGATCAAATTGGAAGGTACAAACCTAGTTCCCATGGTTTTTGAAAGTTTAGTTTTATTGCCCTTATCCTATTTTAGCCTCTATTTTTCTCCAAACAACATACATCACCAGATTGAGAAATCTGTTGTTCATCGAATTGTACATATCTTGTGTCAAAAATTGGATGGATAGTGGAAGATCAGGAGGAAGTTAGGGCGCCTCAAACTGCAGTTAAAGGCAGTTTAAATGTGGGTATTTGGCACATACCATTACAGATTTATAGGGGTTTAAAAATTTAAAGACCATCTTGCCTTAAGGGCCTGCACAATGTAATAAGAGATCTAAGCCTAAAACTTTTTAAAGAAAAAGATAAATTTCAATGTATAGCAAGCTTAAATACAATTGAAATATTCTTAAACCACTTACATCATATATTGGGCAAAAAGTAGGAAATCTCTTACTATCTAAAATGGACTTCTCCGATTTTAGCGCAGTGGACATTACAGCTCTGCTGTGGTGTGTGCCTAGAACTACAAAGAACGCTGTCATGCGCAGCAGAAAGTGAAAAAGCAATGATCGTTTTAGGCTAAAACGTTCCGTTATGTATTTCTTAGGAAGGTGGGTACAATATATCATTTCCCTATACATTACCTGTAGGGACATGAGATAACTGGTAGAACTGTAAGACTTGGTCCCTAACTAAATTTACAGTGGAAATTGTTAGATACTCATTGGGAAGCCAGAAAGTATTTACCAAATTACTAGCCTACTCCCACTCTCCTTTTTGTTGTTGAGGATAATTTACAATTTTTTTAACACCTGAAAGGCCATTCATATCAAAAGTAAATTAGTAATTTGGTCTTAAAAATGTTTTCAATCCGACATGAAATGTTTCCAGCTGTTAAGTTTACCCCTGTTTCTTCCTCTATGTAGTGTAGAGACATTAAATAAAATACCCTTATTAAAACTGGTTGGGTGTCATTTTTCTGTAGCATAGATGATACTCCACTATTAAACCAGTTTCACAGCACATTTATACTTCACTGGTGGTAAAATCTCCATTGGGAAAAATGTGTGGGGAACCAAAACTTAAAGTTTTTCAGATAAAGGAAGTTTTCATCATATCCTTACCAAAAAGGTCTCAGATTGTTGGTGATTGGCTAATTAAGTGCCATATTTGAAAGAACAAAAGAACACAGCATTCAATGACTGCAAATGAAATGGTATCGACTATATCTTGCTCTTAATTTCCTTCAATGTCCTGATAAATGCAGCTTTAAAATTGATCTCTGCTTGGACATTTAATCTCTCTTTGATTTGTAAACGTTTTGGGCCTTACATTTTGCACGGCATGGCAGGTATAATGTCAATTGTGGGCTAATTGTTGTGTCGAGTGGTTGTTATTCTAACCTGGATAGAATTGATCAGTCTAGCTTGGATTTTTTTTCTCAGTCAAAATATGATTGCCATTTTGGTCTGTGTTCAGAACAATGAATCTGATATTTCTTAGCACAAGTAATTTGGCTAAAGGATAACAATTTTTATACACAATGTTTTATAAATCATGTAATTAAGTTGAGTTCCTTGTAAATACAAGAAGTTGTTCACCATTGAACAAGCTATCTGTTTTTATTGGGTCGTTTGGCTTGATGCTGGTAGTAGTGTCTTCTATATTCTTGCTATGTGTATATTGCCTGCTGTTGGACAGGTATAGGCTCAGCTTGTCTTTGTATTGATTACTTAATTTGTTGCATGGGTAGTAAGAAAAATAAGAATAATATTTGGCACATTTTTTCTTGCTACCGTAATCAAAGAAAGGGGAATAGCAAAAGGTTTATAGTGACCCACTTTGCAAAGTTTCAGTGACGTAACACCTTTATAATGATGAGCAACAGGGGGTAGGTTTTATTTTGGCATGAAAAATTTTGCTTAGTGTCCCAGAAAATAATCTGTCGTAGTAGGAAAAAACAGTCAATGGTGAAGTACTGTAGTGCCCCATTTGTTCTTTCTGTATAAGACTGCCTGTAAGAACTTAGCAAGAAATGTGTATTTTCCAATTGACAGTTGTGTATTTAAAGTCTTGGAACAAAACAATATAGTATGAAAGTACTGAGGTAGTACTTCTGTGATTATAGTACATGTAGGTGGCATGGGGTACATAAAGTTGCAGTTTGTAGCCTGTGTAATAACCTTCTGTGGGTGCTGAACACAGACATCTTGTGCATACAGACAGAGGATCACATGACCCAAAATGTTGCCAGCATTAGAACAAATTTAGGCTTACCAAGATGGCCACCAAGCTACTATCATTTGCATATATTTATGATAAATTTGCATAATTTCAGACAAAATGCAAAAATGAACAGAAAAATATTTAAGTACTTCGTTCTGTTCCTTGATTTTTAATGGAGACTTTCCTTCTATTGAAAATTTTTCTTTCCCTTTGTTGAAAATTTTTTAAGTTTCTCATGTAATTGTTCAAAACTGAACCACTTGGGCAAATCCAAACATTAAACAGAAGACATAGGAGGCAGCCATAATTAGTAAGCCTAAATGTGTACATAGAGTGGTGACACTTGATTTTAGTGAACTTGGATGCTCTGTCCGTATTTTAAAAAGTCCATGGTGCTGAATCTTGAGCTGACACCACCTCTGGTGGTTTATTTGTAAATGATGATCTGGCTGAATGTAAAAGTTTGTCCTCTCTGTCATTTCGGGAGATTACACCTTTTGGGAGAGTATATTTTCTTCTATCGGGAGAAAAATTCGTTATAGGTGCTACCATTTTGTCCATTTTACCAACAGTTTCACATGTTCTTTGTGTATATTTTCAGTGTCAAATGGGGATTTGAACCCCCTTGCAAAATTTCTCTGTCTAATGCAGTTGAATTAAATGTTTATTTGTTAAGTATCAGGGCTGAGTCGGGTACGAGTACCTGAACCTAAAATGCACAAAACGGGTACCCATATTATGTTTAAAAAAATGTGGAACTGTTTCGTATAAGGAACACTACTATGAACAGGATAACAAAGACGGTGATGCATTTTGTTTAGGGTAATTAGACAGCGCAGCAAACTGTGAGTCGGTGAAAACCACCCATAGAATTATGCTTTAAATAAAGCCACCAGCTTTCAGAGTAGGCCTTAAGATTCGGGTACCCGTTACCCGACTGGGTAATGAAAACGGGTACCCGTTTCCGTTTCCGTTTCCGAAATTTTCCTAAGCGACTCAGCCCTATTAAGTATATTGTCACAGCCCAGAAAAGCCACGTCCCTAATTGGTGGTTCACCATGCCATGTGTGAAAAAAATGCAAGTTTTTGAGTGGTTTTGTTCTTGCTAAGCCTTGCCTTTATTAAGTTAGCAAGCCTATCCAATGTGTTGCATAAGTTTTCCCCCATTTGAGAGAATTTTGGCTGTCCCCAAATAGGAGAATCTCCCAGACTGTCTGTGAACTGTGCAGTTTGTAACAAGCCCTGTCTTGTTCATACAAGAAAATAAAATTATTCTGAAAGGTCAGTCAAAGGAAGGGAGCTACTATGGATCCAAGACTACACATGATGACAATCTCTCATCACCTCAACATAATTTGAAAAGATCAACTGGGCAAACAAAGCCATACTCACTTCTTCCTTGTGTTGAAGAAGGAAACCCCTCCTCCCCCCCCCCACACACACACACTTTTCATTATGATGCTAATTACCAAACGAATTTGCATCCAGTTTTATGAACATTCTGTATGCAGATCAGTTTGTTAAAATTTGAGTGTTTTTCAAAATAAGTGCTTTTGTAAAGATAAGGGCAATCACTTCAATTTGCACTTATTAACTTTTTATTACCTGTAGTACACAACACACTATTTTGTAATTATTAGCAGTGAAAAACAGTAATATTTTTTGTTATATGGGTTTCATGTACTTCTGTACTCTTCCTTGAATTGTTATAACTTTTGAGTAGCAGCAAAGAATGTGAAATGTGCAATATAATAATTTGGCTTTAAATGTCAAGCTTAACACAAATTTTTGAAGTATGTTTTGATTTTTAAAAAATGCTTTTCAATTTAGTTACCATATGAAATTATGTTCTGCATACTATGTACATGGGTAAATTTAAAGAGCATGGAAATTTTTTTACCATTATGCATGCATGTGGCAAAGTTGGAAACAGAAAGAAATATTTAACCTTTGTGTGTGTGCAAACTTTTTTGCTTTCGTATTTTGACTTCTTGCGAATACCATTAGTATCATTAACCAAAAAACAAGCGAAATGCTTCTGCCTTAATTTTTCCACTGTTAATGGAATGTGCATCAAAAGCAATATTTGAAATTCAAATTAAATGTAAATGACTTAAACTGTTTATTTGTATTTTCCCTCATTTGCATAAGTGTGAAACAACACAGCAAGTTTTATCAAGGTCAAATTAGAAGATTAACTTCGTTTTAAAAAGCTTTGAAAGGAGAACGTATTGGTTAGTGAGTGTTTGCTATATTTTTGCTTTCCTGACTCACTGTACCGACTGTTCATTTCTTCTTTTATATTCCTTCTAGTGGTGTGTTTTATAAAAAGTCATTAATCAAAGGAAAGGCCAGGGTTCTGCTATTTATGCCCAACATAGTGAGGTTTTGGAAAAGATGATGAGTGTACTTCACAGTTAGGAGAAGGCTAGGCATGTTACATGGCATTTTTAGTTATGCATCTTAAAAAGAAGGAAAATATATTCTATGTTATTAATCATTTCAATGTGAAATTTAGCTGAAGGAGATATTATGAAACTAATGGACACATAACAGTACAAATTGCACTACTTTTAATAAAAAGGAATATACTATAGCACAAAATCACAACTTCATCAAACTGTGCTGAATTAATAGTGTTAGGAAACAAGCAAAAATGCTGTTCAAATGGAGTGTGTGCTGGAGGACAGGTGAAGATGATTTCTCTTGCCTCCCCATCCTGTTCTCACTATGCTGTTGTAAAAAAATGAGCTAGTAAATTTATGAGAAAACTTTAGGTCACAGGAAAAGAGAGAATTTAATGTGAAAAAGATGTAATACATGCATGGGAAGTTGAATCAATTTTCACAAGTCAAGAAGGAAATATTTATGTGCTTCAGTGATATTTTGTATTAAGCCTAGACAATACAAAATTGGAATCGTCAATTAAGACTCCAACAGTATTAT
>WURT03559037.1:0-20992 GCA_009936505.3 Holothuria glaberrima | reverse complement strand
GGCAGAGAAGGTGGACACTGGGGGTATAAAGCACACACAATAAAAAATGTGGGGTTGAAATTTGCTCCCTAAACCCTATTTCAAGGATGAAAACCACTTATTTGTCCACAAAGAGAGAAATTTACCAAACTTTTGCCATAAAATACTGATATAATGTAACACAACCATACTGAAAAAAAAGGCACAAAACATAGCATAAAATTGCATCTAAAACTCATTCACATTTTCCAAAGAGGATGGGCACACTCTTACCTTAGTCTTCAGAACAGCTGTGAAACATTCAGCCCTTTCCCCAGTCTAGAATAGCTACCTATGCCTGACAGCTGCAGTTTAGATCCTGAAGCAAAGCTCCAAAAAGGTCTGCAGCTTGAAAGGTTTTAAAGGTTAGCCTATATATCCACTGTACATAAAGTGCAAATCATTATGACAAAGAAGTAGTATCTTTATTTACACACCATGTTATCAATATCTTAACCTATCTCCCCCCCAGCCTTCATTGGAAAAACTGCTGAAAAATCTAACAGACTAAAAATAAAGGACTTGCAAAAACAAATTCTAAATATCAGATGTGGCACAACAACCTAAGAAATTTTCTTCAGTTTTATGTATCAGCTATCCAAGTAATACTTGCACTTTCTTATACTAAAAGTTTTCAAAGCTTTGGTCTCCTTTAGCTCTTTTACTATTTAAGAAAAAAACTGAAGACAGTTTTATAGCTTCATGTTAAGCAGCTAGAATGCAATCTCAATTTGCATTATTTAAAATTTGTTGCCATGTAATAGGCTGACATCAGTATGGTATATTTAAACTTGGTTTCATAACAGCCCTTTAGGTAACTCCTCAACTTTTGGTTGCATTACACCCAAGCTCAGTCGGACAATTTATTATCGTGCCACCAATTTGTTTACCTCTTGATTACAAAAACTGAACATAAAATAAAAAAAAAAAAATGTGTGATATTTAACAGAGCTCCTATCAATGCTCATTAAGTATGAGTAGAAGATTTCAATCCAGCAAAGGATGAATAAACAAAGTTCTTAAAACTGATATTTAAACAATGTTCTATCATCAAGCATTGTTCACTTTCTGTCCAGCTCTGATATTTTACATTACATCTGGTGCCATAGAATAATTAAACCAGCACTTCAAGTTCTTGTCCAATAATTTGATTGATTGAAATTGGAAACTTTCCACACATTTTAGCAAACTTTTAAGAAAAAAAAGTAGATCTTTCCTTAAAATATGATACAATTTGTGTACTACCCAGGATTGCCTTTTGCAGATTGTGTGAACAAGGTTTTAAGTAGAATGTGTACCTTCACATCAATTTGACATATGAAAACAGTCATGAGTAGGCCTATATTTATTAGCTCAGGTAGATGGGCATAAATATTACTACTCCTTCGGCCTCAGGTTGCAAAGACTAGTTTGTTCACACATTAAATGCAATTCATGCCTGAAAACTCCAAGTTTATTTTTCCAAGTTTTTGTTTATAAAATGGCATGCTTCATTTCCAAATTAATCACAGAGCAAACTTGAAAACTAATCACTTATGGATAAGCTAGTTAAATATCACAGTTCAATTACTTTATGCTGATGAATAAAACCACTTTTAATGAAAATGTAGGTTTAGTTTGTCCATTGGATTTAAGAATACTGTTCTTTTAAGATTGGATGAGACCAATTGGTTGAGCTTCCCTCAATTACAACTTTTTGGCTCGAAAGAGAAGTACATTCTTCAAACCGTGCTGCACTTATAATATTAAAAACTTTCCGGACTTCTAAGACCAAATTAATTTCAAGGAACTGTTTCTTCTAGCTGTGATTCATCAACTGTAAAGAGCAAATTGACAAATTTTGCTGCAGAATTTGCCCAATTGTGAAATTGCAGCAGGAATATTTTCTTCACATAATGATAAACCTAATATTACAAGTACTCCTATCAACTTCAAAGATGTGATGGAGATATCTATAAAGTCCCTTATTTGTGTAAAATAATGTGAAATATTTGCAGCCTTCATAATAAACATACATGACGTAGGCACAGTTAAAAGAAACTGCACTCTATAGTCACTGGTATTGGTGGTTTAATTAAATCAGTAGGATGGCAAGGTAGTAAAATGTGCTTTGTACAAGAGCAAAATCACTTAACAAATGCAATACTCAAACCGCATTTATTATTTAGTCACACTAAGTATTAACACATGGGAAACCCTGCCGTATAGAGCTAAAAATCTATGAAAGCCGAACACTTTCAACTCTGAGCTAGGTCTGTGATTGGCCCAGAAAAGCAATTATAGGGATGACCATAAATGGTTCTTATATATGGAGGAATAAACCAACCTTAAGGCTTTTTATAAACATAGTACATGCTGCTTTATGCCCCCCCCCTTTGTTTCCTAGGTAGAGATTTTTTTCACAGGATGATCGAATTGTACCTGTCCACATCAATGTTAAAAAAGGTAATTTGTCTCTATATAGGACTGGGTTTTTTTGCTACAAGTCATGCAGTTTCATAATGAATATTCAAGTATCTATGTTCAATACCCATAAAGGTTCAAAAGTCCAATTGTTTTTCATTTGCAGGATAGTACATCAGTTGCAAACCAAGTAAATAAATTTAACTGCAAGGCCTTACGGACTGTTTTTCTCAGGGAAGGCGGTGATTTTTGCCCAACTCCAGAACTCATCCCGGGCATTTAACTGTCCATTTTTCTGCCCAACTGAGACAAAATTTCTGCCGGATTTAGTCAGGTTTCTGACATTTGGGGACAGTCTCCCCTCGCCCTCCTCCCCCCCCCCCCAGCTCGTACAGCCATGTTTAACGGACCAACACACACAGCTGGTTATGCTGTCAAAACTCTTTGTAGATCACATCAGGAATTCATGCACCATATTAACACTGCAGAATATTTGAAAAATTGGTAAACTTTAATTACAGCTGCACTAGGTACCTGAAAAATTTCACACTCATTCATAGACATATGATCCCGGAGGAAGAGTGGCTGCAGACCCCCTGGAGCTAAAAAAGGGGGAAACTAATATCAAGGGCAGCTTACTTGAAAAATTCATAGATTTTAATTCCAAGAATAGTTTTTAAGTATTTTTCCCAGGCGAAAATGTCTCAGTCTCCTCTCCTCTTCCCCCTTCCCCTCTTCCACCTCAGAGAAAATACCCAGTATACCTATGGACTCTACAAATATGCATGTTCCGTGTTTGGTATATACTTCTGAACTCTTACTTAATCAACTTTATATAACTATGTGAGCAAGCTTTACTCCACTGGGAATTTTACTGCAAAATGTGGACAACCCTGTAAGGCCTCTCACTTCCTTTGCTTTCTAGTCACAAGTTTGACGTCATCACCACAAGGATGTGGAAGACATGTGGAGACCTGGGATATTTATGGATTATATTGCAAGTTCATGTTACAAGTAATTATCTTTTGTAGATCTGCATAAAAAATAGAAAATGCTTACTTATGCAACTGCAGAGAAGGTTCTACTTCATAGAAAAGGATAGGAAAAAATGAGTATTCTGTTATGTAATGCTGTAAATTTGGTTTACTTACATGTCACTCCATGGTGCTAAATGAAGACTCTCCATGAAGTACCTCATATTTTATGCACTTGAATAAAAAGAATTTACATAGTTCCTTAACACACACCACTAATTACAGAGCAAATACGGATGATTTTATTTAATAATGCTTCCAACTGGTGTTCAAATTACATGTATGAGAAAACCATCTCAAGTCCCAATGGATGTAACTGACCCCAAGTTTAGTAGGTTGTGAAAGGTACTAGAGGGCTTGGAAATAGTCATGTATGAAATGTAATGAAATATGCTGGAAACCACAATCCTGCTGGCCCATTGTACGTGTATCCCAATTTAAGTGAACTACAATATGAACACTGCTCAACAAATCAACCTGTAAAAGAAACCCAATATGAGTTTTACTGGATATTCATAGTATTTATAACTGAAGAGAAGACTTATTCACACAGTATGTTTAAAGGGAGAAGGCAGTTCCCCCCCAAGTTTATTTTAAAAATTTGCAAAATCTTATAGATTTCCTTTTATTTTTCTCACAATTATTTTCATAATGTTCCTGTGTCAAATCATTGAATACTGATGGTAAACCAATGAGTTATTCTGCACAAATTTAGGAAATAAGTAACAAAAATATTGTCACATGATTGATATGAGCCATTCCTGAACTAGTGTACCGCGGTACATTACTTCAAATTGGGGGACTGCATTTTCCCTCTAATGTGTTCATTTGTCCTCTATATAACAAAGCAAACTTGGTATTATGTGTATGTGGAGACTCTTTGATTTGAGCTTTACATTTGTAACTCTTTACAATGCCAAAAAGCTTGAAATCTACCGTATTCACAAGGATTTAATCTTCCACACTCCAATGATGCTTATATCGTTGTTCTGGAAAAGACTTTTTTGTTCACCTGCATGGTAATTTCAGTATTAAAAATGTCCATCAATGTAAGTATCAAAAGTAAGTAGTCCAGTTTGCCATTATTTACTAAAGGGAACTGAATATTCAAAGTAGTCCAATACTAAAAAGTAGGGAAAAAAGTACACAATGCATTTCATGAGTTGATTCATCTATCAAAGATGGCTCACATAATGATGACAACAGTATATGCACCTGGACATATGTAACATGAATACACTCTAAAGTCTAAAAACTTTTTCAAACATTGGCATGAACATTATTTCCTTCATTTGCAATGATACTGTTTGCCATTGTCAAAATTCCCAAATGGGTATAATCCTCTATCTAAACTTTTATATTGTTCTTAGCACCCATCAATATACAATAATTACCAAAGTTATGAAAACAAACATTCTTTGTTAAAAAGCTGGAATCAGACTGGAATTCCCTTTTTTTTCATGTATTACACAACTGTAGGATGAATTGCTTCATACACCCATGCCATTAGTAAAACAAGGAATGGCCAGGTTATTCATTGAAACAATTTTTATTTAACTAGGCCAGGTACTACCAGCTATTCTCAGTGTAAACATCATGAGGCAAGGTTGGCACACACTGCACAGACCTGACTGTAACCCATCCTGACTGTGACACTTGTAAATGAAAACCAGTTGACCTGACTTCAAACTGATTTCGGTGTGACTGAAAACCAGTCTGATTGGAGTTGGTTAATAGTGCAGTGTGCAAATATTGTTCCCAACCAGACTTTGATCCAACAGACAGTCATCTTTGTGACCCAGTTGAGCATGTCCAGTATGTTTGATATTCACTACGGAGTCAAGGTGCAGTCACGTCACAGTTGAGTCAGGTCATGGCTGTGTGCTTTCACTAAACCGACTACCACTCGACTCTTTTGGACAGCCAGTAATGAAGTGTTGTGAAATCATGTGACAGTTGTATAGAAAATTTCAAACTGGTGGCCGCCATGTGGAGGCAGTAATCAAATAGATTAATCATGTACCAGGTCTGCACACTTTGTGCCAAACCTATAATCTGACTGCAACCTGCTTACTAGACTAGATGGCCACATCTGCCTCAATCTCAACCTCAAAGACTAGTGGGGACAATCTGCATAGGTTTGAAGTTGAAGTTTGAATCTAGCATCCTAGCCTGTACATTAAGGTTAATTTAAGTGCATAAAAGACCATAATGCTTACACCAGCAGTATGTTTAATATGTCCTATGTGTGCTTCATCAGTTTTTCATCAAAAAACATTACTTCTGAATGCTTCAACTTTTCCAAAGAGTATAGAAATTGTTTCATAGCAAGCTTAGTGCCCACTTTCCCATTCTGAGCAGCTTATTAAAAGAGCTAATTACATATATCATAACAGCTGCATCCCTGTAAAATCTTAGCGATGCCATTCACACCACAAAATGGCACGAATATAGACCATATTTAGTCACCATCAACATTCTCAAGTGTTTTGACAATAAACACTCATCCTCATGTATGTATAATCTCTTCGGGGTGAGTTAAAATATGTCTTCAAGCAATGTTTCCTAAATTTGTTATCCTACAAGACAATGAAAAAGGGTTTCTGCTGCGTCCAAGAAATTCAATCTTAAATCATACTACCTACTGCTGAATCCTTTTGCACAATTACTATCTACTGGAATCAATCACTGTCATGCCTGAGATAATACATCATTCCCCAAAATTCAACATGGATGTTTTCCAATTGTCAAATTTCAATAGATTTCACAATGCTGTGCAACTGACTGCAATAAATGTTTTGTCAAAATAATGAATTTTTTTTAAAAGTTTTGTTGCCATTAAAATGAGAAAACAGGCTGCTTGTCTCTTTTAGCTCTGCTGTAAACCTAAAAATAGAGGGAAGAAGAAAAGTGCCTGGTTTCTTGTATATCTACTAATAAATTTTGCACCAAAAGAAACTGTTAAGGGACTGTCTCTGACACAAGAATAACCTTGCAGATATGTTTAATAAAAGCCTCTCATGCAGTGAATAACTTGTCTTGCAAAGTTTAGGAGAAGGTCATACGACAAAAGTCCTCAGACAAGTGATACATCTTCTACATAATTTAGTTTGAGTGACAGCACCAGCTAAACACTACTCAAAAATGGGGAAAACCAATTACAAAAACCAAAAATAGCAGAGTATAAAATGCAAGGGTTATTTTGGTCAGCCGTATTACACGTAATTTATTTTGGCACATCACTCTGGAGATGTAAAGATGCTCAGGTAAACATATCTAGGAAAGCTGGGCAGGAATGGGAGGGCTCTGATGAAGAGACATATTAACCTGTGGTAAGTTGGCTGAAAATATGAGAATGGTAACCTACATGCTGTAAATGGTATATGATGCATGAAATTCCAAAATTTATGCCCCCTTCCCATCCCCTCCACAAGTTATCCTGAATATATGTAAAAATGTGCATTTTTGGTTACATGTCTATGATATTGTTGTACTGCTGTATCCCATATTGCTGATATACATATCGGCCTAGGTATCTCTGAAATGTACTGCATTATATGTAAAAATTTTCAGTTGATATCAGTACCAGGCCTCGATTTTAGAAAAATTTTATGGTTGTCCATCGGACAACCTGTCTGCCGTTTTTTAGTTGTCCAAAAGAAAAGTTAGTTGCCCTCAAAAAAATTTTTCCAGTAAGCCTAGAAGCAATTTGTCATTTTACATGAACTGTGGTTGTCTGATGGACAAGTAACCCTGTACTGTTTGGTTGCATTTCCCTCACAAATTTTGGTTACAGTCTCGGGCAACTGGACCACTGCTAAAATCCAGCCCTGAGTATTTTACCTCTATTTTCATTTTTTACAACTTTCACACTATTTCTAACAAAACCCATGGAATAGTAAAACCATGACTGATTTATGTACACCCCATTGTTTCATCATTTTTTCAAATGGTATGTCATTACAGAAAGTGTTACCAAGTATGTTTCACTACAGCTGCCAAGGAAATGGATTTTCAATGTAAAACAGACAAAATGCCATCACTTTTTCATTAGATGGAAAGCTTTCATTTGAAACAAGATCCAATCAATAACTGCACACTTTTTTGTATGAGTTCTGAATATGATATGACTGGATCCCTCTTTGAAGATAACAGAGATAATGAATCAAGTATCTATGACAACAAATGAGAGGTTGGAATTCCCAAACCAAAAAGACAGAATTCATAAAAACTTAAACTTTGTTTCTACCAATTAATATCTGCCAAAGTCTTGAATTACTATAAATATTTTATACAGTATTAGGATCTGAGCAATGTGTTACAAGCTGAGCAATATGCTCTTGTACACAAGCTGAGTCAATTAAACAGCCTCCTAATTAATAAGAGAGCTCTTTGTCCAACTAAAAATAGTTACCACATTAGGGATGAAATCAGAGAAGGATGCATTAACAAAATTATCTAATCTATGTCGTTTAGTTACAATACTGTGCCTTGCATTAATTTATCTTTAGGTCTAAACAAAGACCAACTCTAGCTAAGCTGCTACAGTTTTCAGACAAGATTTAGTTTCACATAGAATAAAAGTAAAAGGAGGAAAACCTGAGAAATTTTCTGTTTTACAATGGCAGTTCTGAGAGTGGTCTTCTCCCCAACTACTTGAATATATACCACATCTTAGCTTCATGCATTCCAAAGGTTGGCTATTTTTTATTTCACTATTTTTTGTTTCACCCTTAACTAGGCCTCGCTCTAAACACTAATAAATGTTACATGATATCAGCATAATTAAGTGTACATGTACACTGCATTTATCATGGAATGACAGTAATGTATAACATGTGCAGTATAGCCATTTAATGGACTTTTCGGAGCCCACAAGATCCTACAGACTGCTTCACATCTGGTTTATTTCGCACATTATTGCTGACCAGAAAAGACGCATCACATTCCAAAATATTTCAGGTTCTAATCCTTCCACTGACGATGCTAAATTCTGGCCACGTTTAAAAGTGGGTAAGATACACTTCATTGACGTTAGCTTACTAATTGTACCAAGTGACGGAATCTATGATGTGTCCAAAGCTATATGAACCGTCATGTGATGTATCTCACATATGAAATGCATACAATTTGCACAGGGTATTTAAACTAAGGTATACAGACAAAATACATTGAAAAACTAATTATAATAATTCCAAATTGACTAGAGGCCTCAAGCTTAAGAAGGAAAATTTTATGCAAAGCAAAAGTTGCCCAAAGAGCATCTGTAGTTACCAGAAGAAAAAATAGTCCAAAAAATCCCTACACTAATTTGTGTATCACTTCTGTTTTAATCACTTGGCAACACTTTTTTCTTACTGAATTGTCAAATTCATGCCAGACAACTCCTTGGTTTTTTGCAACTTATGTTTCCTATGCAACATAGATATTCTCAGACCCAACAAAAGTTACTTGTAATGTACAGTATGGACAGCCTGGAAGATGTGAGAGATTTCACTAGTTCAAAGCTTCCAAAATAAGGTTGGGTTGACTTCCTACATCCATAAAGTTCTTTTCCAAATTAAGTCTAGCAATGAAGTGGCTACTTAAAGTAATTTTGTCTTTTTGGACTAATGAAAATTTAAAGCCAACGACAATCTTGTTTTTGTCACTTTTATAGACTTACAAAAGTACCTGTAATAGGATTTCAACCTTAAAGCACTATTTCTCTGCAGTTTTTGGACATTACCCTCAAAATCCTCTTAGCTTCAATCTGGAACACAGTCATCAATATGGTGCTATGATGTTACAAATATATGTTAGTTGATGCACAACCTTAAGTGAGTACAAAATCCTGTCTGAATTTCTCATTCTACCTATGTGGCAAAAATTAGCTGCAATCTGTATTACCATGATTCGATCATCCAACAGTGACAGATAGGATGTTTATTCCATAGTACTTAAAGTACAAATATGATATTGTTTGGAGTCAACATGTTGTGAGAGATCTTCTCCACACCAGGTCATGTGACCTCCATTACAATCTGTACCTCACATGTCCGGCATAAGTTACATGAGGTTAACCAAGGAGAAATTCCTGCCTGAATTGCTCAGTCTACAGAGTATCTCACACGGAATGAGCTGCAATCAGTGTATTACACAACAATTCATCAAATAGTGACGGACAGGATGTTTTTTGGTCGTGGGGATAAAGAGTTGATGAAATTGCGGATGTCTTGAAGATGCTGCACTCTGTTTCAAGTGTTTGGGATTAACAGACAATTCATCAAGACTTTCATTATAGGCCTATACCTGTTATAAAGGCAGAGTAGCTGCAATGACAGCGCCATGATACATGTTCCTCAAGGAATGATCATGGTAATTTACAGAAGTCCCAACATACAGCTCAGATCACAGTGCAGCTCGAGTGTAGTGAGTTACGTTTGAGACGATTCAAACCTAGCCTAGTCTTTAATATCAGAATGTACATCAGTGGTTCTCAAACTTTTTTAGACTACTGCCACTTTCAACCATCTTGAACTCTCCAAATGCGTCCCCCCCACACTACCCCTCCCCTCAACCTACCATTCATGGTCAGAGGCTCAACAATATTTTTTCTCAGTTACTTTATAATCAATACCCAGAAGAAATTGGGCCTATAGGATGGAGTTTTTAAATTTCTAATGCCATTTCTGGATTATTTTTGGTCACAAAATTTATTTTGGGAGGGAAAAGGAAGGGTTCTGGGAGGGTGAGGGCAGGGGAAAAAAGAAGTAAAAGGGAACAACTAGCAGAGGGGAACAAACCCCTGGATGCCTTATTGTGCCCTAAATTGCCACAGTGATGTGTCGTAATTGACAGGGACCTCCAAATCATTTCCAATGCCCCCCTATTCCCCATGTCTTCATTATAGCGCCTACCTGAGATTTCTCAATGCCCCACCCCCCCCCCCCCGGGGCGGTAGGGACCACTTTGAGAACCACTGATGTACATGATAACATGTTGGTTATATTACAAGCTTTGTACTTGAACGTACTACATGGGCTGACTAGGTAAATTTATAAAGTCTCTAGAGAAGATTGCAATCTGTGCATTATAAAACACAGTCACATCACAGAGATTGAATTCTGTGTCTACGGTAGAGTATTTGATAGGACATCAACCCAACTGTAGGCACAATCCCTAGATGACAGTTTTCCAATTTTTTTTTTCCATATATCATTTTGGGAGCTACAAGCTGTTGCATGAAAATTTAACTGATACCTTCACTTTCCCAAGAGAGATGGGGTTTGTCTCCTGCACTTCACCTGTCTCATGTAACATGACTGTGGTGTAATGATCACAAGTTTGTCAGGCGCATCTGGTTTTTGCAAACCATCAGACCTGTCCTTTTTGCTTCAATCATATGATGCGACACACTTTGATATGATGCGACACAACTCAGGGAGTATTGTCAGGGGTGCTTTGAATCAAAACAAAATAAATCTAGCAGGAGCGATTAAACAACAGTAAGAGGAGGTAGATTACCAAATTAGACATGTAAGACAGGTGAAAAGGTAGAGAAGAGAGGAAGCAGTTTACCTGCGTCTATTTCACAAACCATATCAGACACAGTAAAATGTTTATTCATCTGTAGAAAATGGAAAGACAAACTACAGTAGAACAAGACAAAACATAACCTACAGAACCAAAGACTAATTCTTGATTGACAAGCCACAAGAGGGTAGATCAGATCAGACAGACCTGCTGACCTCTGACCTCAGGTCGAGGTTGACCCTACACTATGAGTAGAACAAAGCATATCAATGTAAGGTATCATTCCTGCCATGGATGGATGTTGGGCAATGGCTACAAAATGGTGTAAGGGTATCACAATATTAACATTTCGAAAACTTAATTATGAATCCCCTTTGCTTACTATTATGTTCTGTACTGCACTAGGCAAAATTTTCACAGCAAAGGGCTGAGGAAAAAATGTGTTGCTGAGTCGCAAACACAAATAAAGCATTATGAAGAAAAAGAATTTAAGAGAAAATAGGACAGCAAAATCAATGAACTAAGTGAAAAAGTAATGATTAAGATTACAGGACCAGAACTAATTACCTTCACTGACCCCACCCTTACTAACTCATGCCCCCTCCCACCCATGAAAGCCCTCGGCTTTACACAAACAAAATGCATAGTGACAAAAAACGTAATAAATGCACTTGAATAGTATCATAAGTCAACAAAGAACTTATATCCTTACAATAATCCTTGCAAAATGGTGATGAAAACTACTAAAGTATTAGTACAATGCTATGTAGTACTGCACTAGGTGAAACCTCTCTAAAAAGAATTTATACTTGTCCTGTTATTTAAGGAATCAGGTTATGAGTTCCACAGTTTTATAGCTTTGTAGCTCAGGGTCAACTGTGCAGATGAGGTACGGGTAAAAATAGTATGCAGCAGATGAGTCTGACAAGCAAAATAGTTGTGGACTAAAGAATTTTTGGTGAAAAATTCTGAAAATGATTTCAGTAAAAGGCTGAGCATGAAACCATAGGTGAATGAAGCAATGTTAAGGTTGATCATATCGAAAAGTTTCAAGAGATTAAGAGACTTATACAACTCACTGGTGTGATCACGGGGTCTGGATAAAGAAATATAGTGTACAACTCTCCTTTGCTAAAGAACCAAGTTGTGACGGGCGGAGGTTTTTGTACATGACCAAACTGTGGAACAATATATTAGATGAGGATACAAAAGAGTAAGGTAAATTGTACAGAGAATACTCTTTTGCAACAAATGTCTTAATCTACCAATTACACGGATTCTTTGAACCTTTTTGAAGAAATATGATTGAGATGCTCCAACCAGGTAAGCTTGCAGTCAATAATGTTGCAGTCAATAAAGATATTTAACACTTTTGTTAAATACCAAACTGTAAACTGCTTTCTTTGAAACACTAATTACATGATTTCTTATTACACATTCACCTTTTGACAAGATGGAGATAGCAAATCAACTTAGAGCCTACCAATTACCCATGAAACTGAGTAAAATTCCTTTGGATTTCTTTGTCAATTTACCTACATACTTATTCAGTTTTTAAAATTAAAATACTTGATAGTTGACCTGTTTAAATGCTAAAGCCTTCAACTTGGTGACTGCATGGGAGGATCCTCTGAAATTTGCTATGTATTCCCCAAAACATCTCTGGACTGGGAACTACGAGCCCCGATACTTACCTCCTTTTTACACATGTAATCCCCACCTACCTGCAACTAGACCCTCGGGAGGCCAACTTCCTCAGTCCTCTTCTCACTTACCACCAAACAGTGTCATAAGCAACTTAAGGTTTAGTTGTGCAGGTAGGTGGGGATCACATGTGTAAATAGGAGGTAAGAGAGGGGGTGTAGATTGAAGAAGACTATTCCATGTAAATTTATGTTTGATAAAAGACATTACATAAAAAGTGGTACATAATTATGTAAGAAGGGATTTCATATCTGTACACTGCAATCAGATATGAAATTACTACTCTAAAGCATGTAAAATTTATCCATTAATTTTTCTTTTTAAAATATTTATTCTTGTCATAATTTTGTATTTTTTTTTTCTATCAGTCCAGGAGGACAGGACTTGTACAAAAGTTACCATGTTACTCTAACAAATTGGTAGAGGCCAAGAGAAACATGATCAGATACACAGTGAAGAACCTCACTTAACCTTTTCCAAGAACACTTGAAAACTTTAACAAAGTTTAAAGTAAGCTTTTTTCATGCTGGGAAGCCATCATACTGAAGAGTTACTGTTCCAGATCAAAGCTGAGTGGATGGATGTACAGCTTGATCAAAAACTCACATCAAAGTGACATGAGAAAAATTTCCTTTAACTTAATGTTTTATCAATCAAGCCTAAAATTTGTTTCCCCGTACTTTTGAAATTCTGGCCAATTGCAACAGAGTGACTTCAATATTTTTTATGGAGCAAGAGGCCAGTCTATTTAAGTAAAAAAAAAACATGTGCTTCTTGGTATAAAAACTACAAATGTAACTTGATCTATCATATTTTTCAAGCTATCTCTACTGCTCTTGGAGAGCTATTTACCTCACAGAGACAACAGTATATGTTTAAACTCTCAACCTTTAGACCTCTATTTTACTTCATGGGTCTGTACTTACGCTGAGCACCATTCTAAAAAGGCTGAAAAAAAATATCTATTTCAACATATCAAAGACACTTAAAAATCTCTGTTAAGAAAGGTTGGTGGGCTTTCAATCCTTTCTCCATAAATGTCACACAGTTGTTCATCATGACAGTAATACCTGTCTGGTCATGATGCATGAAATTTTGATATGATATTCAGAAATTTGTTCTGGATCCACGTATGGTTTAAAGTTTTGCATTTTTGTAAGGTACATTGAGCTTTCCAATTTTCAATTCAATTCAATTTTTTTCTCATATGTACAACATTCGTCCACAAAGGTATCATTTAATAATTACATACAAATAGTACATAGGATGGACTCAAGAAAAACTACTGTTTATCAAGGCTAGTGACCATTCAAACATAAATAAAAAGATGATATAGTAAGAAGAGAGAGAGTAACTTGTCAGGGTAAAGAGTATTAAGAGTATTAACTAGAACTTTGCTAAGGATAACTACTAATAAGGAATTTATCAAATACATACCCGTCTACAATTACATGTATGACTTTGATTGTAGTCTGATTACTTCATACTATTATGCCATAGATTTAGTAGCTAGTAAAGCATAATGCAAAGTTAACCAATCATTATACTCCTCTTTGTGTACTTGAAACTAAAAAGCCACCATTAATGAAAAGTATACTCAGATGTCACCGTTGTAATGGATTTCTTTGACAAAAAATGAGGCCACACTTGGTCAAGAATCGATATTGATACCCACTTAAGGGCCACTTGAATAATAGGGCTCAAATAGTTTACATCTCTGGGTTGCTTCTACGTATGCATGGTTCACTGAATATATATCTTTAAAAGAATATCACCCCCCGAGCAATTCATTTGCAAGCAATTAAAGATGCATGATGATCACCAATAGATTTGTTATGTTGATTCTGCAACATCCACAATGTTCATGCTGAAATGAGCTGCTCATGCTTAAACATAATATTTAGACATAATATTTTTTCTTGTTTTAGCTGTACAGCACATGTAACTGGAGGTATTGGAACACTGAACTATTTGTAACTTGTTTTTTATGCAAAATCCTACAAGCAAATTTATGATTATCTGGGAAGGGAACAGGAAGTTATTGGAAGTTACTGGAGGCTAAATTATGCTCTAAAGTAAAGTGATTGGCAGCTGCTAGCACGTTGAAATGTCTTCAGGCTTCAGCAGCGGTATAAAAAGATTGGAATAACTGCCTTCAGTTGTAGTCACAGAGAGCTTAAAGACGGTTTAGAGCAAAAACTGATTGCATTGGGTGCTGCTGAAGGAAGCTGTTAAAAGCGCAATGATTAAATTATGAATCTTTAAAAGTAGGATAGATTTCTTGGTCTCAAATGCAGTTTGCATACTAAAATATTCACAGTGTATGTGCATGGCACTGCCTTTTATAGTTTGACATTATGGACCATTAAGGAAGTACTCACCTGTCTGTTCTTTGGGTATCTAATATTATTATTCATAAGGGTATCATGACTGAAATTTACGCATTACAACTATGCAATGCTTTATGGCAATATGTACAGTACCTAAATAAATGACACTCATTATTCTAACCCAACTTCAAACCTCCTTTCAATGGGTTATTCCAAAACACATGATACTGTGTTAAATTGTTTTCAGCATATTATGTAAATATTGAGGTCTTCTTTGGGAAGGTGGGAACTGTCTAGGAACTAGCCACATAATTTGGTTTAAAGTAAGTTGCCAATGGCATAATCTGTTTGCCATTTTCATATGAAAGTGAACTTCTAGCAAGCAGTGTTTGAATTAAGATATGTGACTGTGGGATTCCTGTGCCTGGGTCAGAATTATCATGCAAAGAAAATAGTCTGAGGGAAATTCCCAAACATAGTTTAGATGCCTTTAGTACCTTCACCTGCCAGTTACACAAAAATAAACCTAAAAGCCATATATTCATCACTCAAAAGTTTATTTTTAGTATGGAGTTATCAAAATTCTCAGATGGTTACTGCTCTCTGATTGACAACACAGTTTGAAAATTCAAAAGATGCAGAGTAACTTAGGTGCCACACAATACAGAGAGTGCTTGAATTATACATCATAGCCTTATATGCTCACCAGAACATGGCCTTGAAGCAATAAAATAGGTTTGTGTCTGCACGAGGAGGAACATTATACAGTTATGGTAGGAGCTACAATTTGCATAGAAGGGAGAATTGGAATGGTCTGGGATGATGAGAAATGCCCTTTAAGTGTAAAATTCCAGCAGGAAAAACTTAAAAAAAGGGACTCCCCTTTAATTTTATTTTGTAGGGACTAGAAGCAAGCATGAATGATTCCACAGCAGCACAGCCCTACAATGAGCAGTATATTAATTTTCCTCAAAATACTTTTTAATTCATCATTAATCGAAGCTGTAGCTTCAATTGACTGTTTTGCCCCTTCTGCTGCAAATGGTCATCATGGCCCTCTTTCATAGAAATAGTAAAATGCACAACTACACCACTGTAATTTGTATGCAGCATTGAACGTGTAGTACAGCACTTGCCAGGATGTTTCTTCCGGTCACCCCCATAGCAATAATATAGTCCTGTACAATCATTACAGGCACGCATGGGACAGGATAACATCAAAGTCCTATTCCAGTATTTACTGCAGTACTTGACCTAACCCAAAGCACCAATGACACAAAGCCATTGTGACCTTTGCGCAACGTGGCCTAAGCAAATTTGACCTAAATTGTTGAGTTGGTTAGCCACCTGATGTGAAGTTGTAATTTGTAAGTCACATAGGCTTCTCCCAGATTTGTGGTCGCTTAGCGTCGTGAAACAACTGCCCTTCAAGGCCTGAATTATTATCTATGACCCTTTTACATAGAAGGTCAATACGAAGACGTTGCATTTTAAGCAAAGAAAACACACACTTAATGCCTATTGATGTTGTTCATGAGACAACAGCAATCAGACTCAAACTCATTTTCAAATTTTTGTTTACATTTATGAGCTGGGAAAGTATATTATAATACTACAATCCCCTAAAACTAGTAGCCTCCCATGTGGGGAGAGTAACCAAGGAACAGATTTGGGTTATACCGCACACCATATATTCTCTAATAAATGCCTTGGGGGCATTGCATTTTGGAAAAGGGGTGGGGGCTTCATTTGAAAGTATATATTTTAATTGAAAAAATAGCTTACAGCTAAAGCCTACACTAGTGTAACTTATGTACGTTACATGATTACACATATATCTGTGTGTATGGTAGGGCAATAGGTTGGTCTGCATGATGGCTCAACTGGGCATGCAACTGTTAGCATGGTATTGCCTGGCTGGAACCTTACATGTGCATGAATGATATACCGCGTGTGTAAATGCATGAAGGTAAACTTTTACTCACAAAATAGTTTGTTAAAAAATTACAGGGAGGTCTTTATTAAAGGGGGGTGTTTATTAGAGAATCTATGGTACATAAAGGGGTAAAAAACATGTGGGACCAATGAAACAAGGGCGAGTTGCGTAGGAGCAGCAAGGATGTGCATAGGGTGCCACCTAGTGTGGGTAGGATTTTCATTGCCAGTGATCATTCCGCGGTATATGAACTGTCCAATAGTAGTAATAGGGGAGGTAAGTAGGAGCGAAATAGATTCTATGGTACATAAAGGGGTAAAAAACATGCATATGTGACTTTCTTTGGCAGAGCAATAAATATAATTATGTAATGCACATGCATTGTAATGCATAATATTTTGAGGAGGATAAAGCTATTGATGGAGTTTACTGGTGAGCCTGAATGGCTTTACAATTATCAAAGCTATTTTCTTTGTATGCCACCTTGGAGCATTTTAAATGCAATGTTTCCTTTTAAGAGATGAGTGCCACACTTAAACTAAAAACATGAAACAATCATGTGTCAAAAATTCAAGATATGATTACAATCAAATGGGCTTAAAAGTATCACTATATCAAAATCTTACATCAGAACTTATATGGAGAGCATACATGGCCTCTCATATATATGCATCTGCCCACTGGATGACTTGTGGAAAATCTGGGGAGAGATGTTGTTTGAGGATGTCTTCTCCAGACAAAATCTACCTCAACTATGAAATTTCTGTCAGTAAATGATACGTCAACAAACTTTGGCTTTTTGAGATGTGAGGCCATTGGGAAGGTCTACAAGAATGATAGCTCTTTTTGAGGCCCTTTAGAATGCTTGAGTTTTAAGCACACACAGAGGAGACTGTTACATTGTCATTTATAGAGCAATATCCTGCTTTAAACTCAAAAATTCATCACCACATTCACCTAAGACTACAACTTTGAGATAAGCACCCACATTTTTACTAAATTAAATATTTTTCCTTAGTATATAAACTTTATTGCAAATAAAACCTAGTAATGTGGAGTATTATTCACAATAAGTTAAAACTTAGATGCATCGAACCACGGAGCCCAAGCTACAGCACAAATGGAGTAAACGCAGCTTATTACCATTTGAGGTTATCATCATTCCAGCATTTCATAGCTTAAAACCCTCAGCTGCCAAAAAAGGACTAGCCTGTATTACCAAAAGATATTTTAAGAGTATGTAGGCCAGATTTCTCCTTATTACATTAATTCTAGCACAGCCACATTGGTGTATTTGCCACAATTTTTAAGTTAAAACTCAGTGATTTCTTAAAATGAGCACTTGTGGATGCACATGCCATTAATTTCATAACACCTGTAAGGATCAAGCTTCACAATAAAAGCTAAGTTTTGTTATCAGGATGGACCAGACAGGTGAGAGCTTTACTTTTACAAAATGTTTTAGTTTCCTAGCCTCCAACATATTTTCATCAAGAAATTGGTTGTTTCACCGGAACAGAACATCATTTTCTCTTTATTTTGAGAATGTTTTGTAGCTGTTACAGTATTTAAAGACTACACATTTATATTATTTCTACTTTATGTACTGATAGTAAACTGCCATTGTCTTTTGAAAAACTCATCCATATTTAATGATGAGTAAACTAGGGTAACAGTTGTTCTGTCCACATGAGCAAAATTTTGGACTCTTTCTGTCAGAACACATGATAGAAATTCATGTATGTGGGGTTATAAGATGAACAAAATTGTAGGATTAACGGTTAAGAAACTAGAAGAATAATACTGTAAAGGTGGCAAACACCTGATTAAAGAGTTACAACTGGGGATGAACAATAACACCAAGCAACAAAGACTTTACTCAATTTACTTCATTCTTTTGATCAAACAACAGCTGTAGTAACAAAATAAACTATCCCTAGATATTACAGTTATTATTCCAAAACATATAAACATTTGACGAAATGTCGTTCACTCATGTGAGCCATACATGGTTAGGACATAGGACATAAGAAAAACTACCCTAGAAATGTTACATAGACTACTGTACTACAGTTATAGCATGCAGGTTAATCACTCATACACTAAGACTAACTGCAGGGTTTACTACATCCACTGTGGGATTTGTATGTTTTGGGACCCCCTGATGACACTTCCAGAACCCTGGTTAGCCATGGTGCATTTTGCTTCCAATTTCTGTGGGGAGCAGGGTAGTGTGTACCCCTCACCTTCATCCTGGAGCACCTGCTTTCATTAAACTATATCACTGTCCATTCTTCTATGTGAATTTTACAACCTACATGTTTTATTCCTGCTGTTTTAACCCATCTCAATCTTTTCTTTATCATGACATAGCCAACACTTTGCTGAAAATTTGAAATTTACGTAAACATGCCAAAAAATGGGTATATACTTCATGTAAGCCAAGCCATGGCAAGGTGAATTAAATAGACAACTACTAATCCTATTCACCTCAGGCTATTCAGCCTATTCATCTTTCCCTTCAGTTGTCTATTCACCTCAGTTTGAGGTAGCCTAACATGAAGTGTCTCCCAAAAATTGAGGAATTGTTTCGTGAGAATGTTAGGAATTAATGTCATGGAGTAAACAAACTCAGTTATGACACGTACCTACTGGGTCTGTTGTAGTGTACTGTGCCAATCTGGGGTTGTGATCTTTTCACATACTTAATAGCTTTAATTAAACCCTTTACAGTTTCGTCACCATAGACAATGGTTGGCACATAGCAAGCACAAAATGTACGGTATGTGTGCATGTGCGTGTAAAGTTTTTGAGTGTGTAAATGTTGCCCAACTGCACACAGAAAATAGACGGATTAGAATGTACCTTATCATGTGATAACGATGTAAGCAGTCCTTTTGCCCACCAGCTGTGATGTCATTTGGTTGTGAACAGTGACTCTCTTAAACTGATGAAAAAGTTGCTGAGAGCTGAGACTTTGCTGGAAAGATTAAAGGGAAAATGCAGTCACCCCAATCAGAGTTAGTATCCCCCATCATTCTAGTTCATGAATGGCCTATTTTGATCATATGACAATATTTTTGTCAGTGAATTGTGAAATTCAAGGAGAATTTCTCCTTGTTTTACCTATTGTTTGTAATAGTTATGTTCAAAACATCTTCAGAGGTGCTTGTTATGCGATAAGAGGAGATTTGCAACAGTTTGCTGATTTTTCAAAGCAAATTTTGGGGTGACTGCCTATTGCCTTTAAAGTAGTCTGTCACATTTACATCAAAATGAACCTCAAAAATCTTTGACAGCAGCAATATGTATGTAACATATTCAATGATTCTAAAGTTTCAAATATTTTAAAATCATTGACTAATATGTGTTGCTGACATGAAATAACCCTTGTATTAAGGGTTTAAAAACTTATGGATACAGATGTTTTGCATACGCGGCTCCATATTTATGGAACTAGCTAACAGACCACATTCGGTTCTGCACTGAACCACCTGCATTTAAGCGTAACCTTAAAACTCATTTCTTTACTTGTTCTTTTGAATGTTAGATACTAAGTTGTCTTTTTTGTTAAGTGCCTAGAGCAGCCACATTTTGTTCCTGATCTGGAGCTATATAAGTCTAATGTTGTATTATTATTATATGAAGAAACCTGTGACAATGACAATTTGCTTTCCTTAGAGCAGTGGAGGGGAAGGTTTCACTGGTTTTCCCTATTTTATGCGGTACATAATGTTTTCATTGGGTTGACTGATCTAAATAAAATTCCTTATTCCTCCTTTGTCTCCAGACTTTTAAAAAGTCCAGTAAACTTGCAGCACACATATGGCTGTGTACCATATTATTCACTTGATATCTTTCAAGGGCATCATGACAGGATGGCGCACCCCATTTTGATATTTTGCATAGCACTGTTTTAAACTCTCACATCAGTCAGGTAGAAATGAGTCAGCAGGCCTAAAGAAGTACCACCTTCCACCATTTAATATTAAGAAGATGTGGAGTGTTTTTTTCTGCTCTCCAGAAAAATAAAAGAAGTACTTACTGGGACT
>WURT03558926.1:10878-20994 GCA_009936505.3 Holothuria glaberrima | reverse complement strand
TGCCATGAACAGGATAACTGTGGTCAACATTGCGAAGGGGAGCGGGGGTGTCCCAACGAGTTTTGTCCAAGATTGTAGACTAAATGAACTGTTTTGTCAGTGTTAGGATATACTAACATTGAAAATATGTCACGGAGCCTAAATTCATACATTTGATTTATCGAATAGGAATATCATCCATAAAATTAAATAAAAGAATGGATGTACGTTTTCATACATGTTTAATTAGACACATGAATAGAAGCACGGATCTTACTGAAAACTGGCACCAGTAACGCCGTGCCTCCCAATTGATTTTGAAAAAAAAAAAAATCTGAAAATTTTTACAAGGATCCCGAAAGTCGTTTAAGCTACAGATTTCTGTAGGGGGTAGGGTGAGGTGTGTTTCCGACCCAGTGATGGATCTATTGTAATCATTTTCTATCACAAATGTTCCTAAAACTATCAGAATTTTCGCACATCCTTCGCAAACTCAAAATTTTTGCGTGCTCCGTTCGCTTCAACCTACTTCGATGTTGTTCTTATCATCAATATCTTCCAACAGCAATTATTAGAGAAGCAGCAAAAATGGAAAGCTGTTTACGAATAACCAGGTAAAGACTGCCTTTTTGAGTGGCATGTAGGTTTGTTGGTCAATTGAAAGTGTCTTGATGCAGAGCCTGAATGCAGGTTTTGTCAGGAAAATCTTATTTAATGACAAAGTTTGGTGCCCTTTGAGTGCATTCGTCACGGTTTGCACTCATGACCATTATTAAGGTAATAGTACATGGAACTATTCTGATCACAACACGTTCCGAAAATCAAAGTCATTTCCAAACGAGGAAATTCACAAGGGATTCACATCAACATATGGGACCTTTCAATCTTATTTGTAGCACGATGTGTAAGATTGAAAGTACGTATTTGCTGTTCTACATTTTTCAAAAATTTTTACCAAGCGCTTCGCGCGCTGCTATTATCGGTATAGATGGTGATTGTTAATACCTTTATGACGAAAAAGCATTCTGACATGCGCTTGTTGGTCCTTCACCCCTTTTGCTATACCTCTCAGGGAGGTTTCTGTACAGGGATGCAAAAAAGGTGCGACTTACGCAGACATGGGAGTTCACCGAGGCGGCATTGACATCGTCGGTGGTGCCCCCCCCCCCCGTCACCGAAATCTGGAGACGCCTCTCACATGGCATTATGGTTCCAATGCCCGAGTCTGCATTTGGAATCAATGCCGGATTCAAGTGCGATTCACTTAACCAGGAATTGGCCCAGAATAGAACGTTTTAGAATCGAAATTGGTCCGGAATGTACGTGCTGTAACGTGACTCTGGCTGGGATTTCACTTTAGCTGAGTCCACAAATCTGAAAATTGCTAAATTTTAGATTTCCAAAGTTTGAAAGTTCCATTGACTTTATGCGCAAATGTCTAAATGTAAACGAATGGTCTAACGCAACCAACTTAATGATTGAGCATGCCAGACTTTGAAAGTGAAGCCAACGATGACGTCATTAATGGTTGACATGCACTTAAAAGTCACATGTTTAATACACTGTACATTGGCAAATAGACTTGTCCGGAAGTTGCAGCCATTGAAATCAGAACTGGCTGGAATGTGAAGGGTGCCAGTATCGGAGGTGACTCTGAATAGGATAACTGGAATCGGGACTGGCTTGTAGTCGGAAAAGGGACGTGTACTAGCCCCCCCCCCCCCGTTAATGCTCAATAGGGAATGATGAAAAAATGACATGACAATACTGCCTGTCTGTAGGCGAAAACTTTCCTCACAGTGCATTAAACACTACTCAGTATCCTGTGAAGGACCGGAGATTCTAAACAATTTCAGTTTTTCATTTACCATAGTTTACTCATTAACTCAGGGCAAGAGTTTACTGGAAACTGCTCAGTGTTTATCAAGGAATCTCACAAAGACTCAGTCTCATAGATCATAAGCAATTATCTGTTTAAGAAGTGACTTGACACACAAATCAAGTTTTGAACATATAGCTACACTGAGTATGGAGTATGAAAGAAAACACAATCAGGGGCGGATCCAGGAATTTTTCCAGGGGGGGGGGTCTGAATGTTGAACAATTAAGTACCCTCGCATACAGTCTTGTGCACAGTGGCGTACCCAGGATTTCTCTCGATGGGGGCCATGCAGTATGTTGTGTGATTGCCGGCCTGGGGGAGGGGTTCAGGGGAGGGGTTAAGGGGAGGGGTTAAGGGGAGGGGTTAAGGGGAGGGGGTGTCCCTTACATGCAATCTGGTGCCACATATACTACCTTTTGAAGTAAAATTTGTGTTAAAAGATTTACGAATTTTTGAGGGGACCACCCCTAATGTCCCCCTCCGTATACGCCAGTGCTGTTGATATTTCTTCTAGTTGCTGGATTTCCCGATATTTCCCGAAATTATTCTATTCTCAGAAAATTTCTCGGAGAGCACCAAAATATGCCGAATTATGGGTATTCGGGAAGAGTGGAAACACTGGCTATACACCTCTGCAGCTTTTGAAACAGTCTCAAGGAGACAATTCGTTGGCGCATGTTTCGAGCTGGTCCGCAGTCTGCTGACCTAGTATTTGCGTCGCTTTGGGGCTTCCCACACTAGGTCAGCAATATCGCCTTTTGCATTTCTGGGCTACCATATCTTCGAAAATTTTGACTGGTCTCGATCTTTCTCATCTTCACATATTCTCCGAGGTAATTGATCTTTATGAATCATAATGTTTAAGACCCTTCATTGTAAGAATACTGGCACTTTGTGTCCGAAATTTGTCCAAAAATTTTGAGTTATGCAAGCGATGCGTTTTTGTTTTTTAGACATTCTATCAAACTGCTTAAATCTTGTTACCATAGGACGTTTATACTATTGTATGCTAAATAAGACGTAGTGCTGTTCAACTGTGACATAGTCCATAGCTATGGTGACGTTTATACATTGGATATGCGTATGTAGCAACACAGTAACATCGCGGGCGATGTTACTGTCACGGTAATATTGCGGGAAGAAAATTTGTACTGCCATAGCCCAGGCCTAGTTCAGGGAACAAAGAGTACGTGAGAACTAGGCCCAGGTACCTTTTGAGCTATAATTCAAACTGGTGGGGTGTAAACACCTCCTCAGTTTGAACACTTCTGATCTGAAAATGAAGATTTTTAGGCCCTATTTGCCCAGTTTCTCCTAATGGATAAAAAATGGTTGAAAAAAATTTTGGTGGCCAAGGGCAGCGGGGTCCGGCCCCCTGGACCACCCCTGGATCCGCACCTGACAATGTGTCCAACCAAGCTAGAATGAAGTGCCCTTGCAAGCTTTTGAGCATGCACGTCTAACTACTTTTGATTCTAATTGTGAGTAAAATTTGATATTTGTGAGGACGAAGACTATGAAAGCAGAGATGGACGATGAATGTATCGAAAATGATAACACAATCTAAGTGCCATGAACTCAAAAATTTATTTTACTAGTCCAAAGAACTTGTAATTTGTGCTCAGTTCGACTATTTGTAACGGGAAAGTGACGGGACCAAATGTTACGCTGTTACAGAATCGTAACTAGTTATGCTAAATCCATCATTCCCATCGTGTAAAGAAAGTTCGAAATCATACGAACAGCCATTTTTACTTCTTTGGCAAAATTTCCCATCCTTGACGGCTGAAACGCATTTTCAGACAAATTTGATAAACTGTTCCCACAAGTTGTGCAGGAATCGTTGACTACGTTGACCAATCAGTTGGGTTTGTTTTGTTCGGCGTAACTAGATGAGTAAACAAAATTTTGTTCACTCAAAATAAAGGTGTAACATAAGAAATTGGAAAAAGGGGGATTATGGCTGCAATTGATAAAGATGAACTATCGTAATACAAAAAGGTGTAAACAGCATGAGAGATACCTAGAAAAGTAGGGAGCTGTTGTGGAAGCTAATGGTTTAAAGCAATTTGCCTTGCTTTGTATAACCAGCAAGCTGTACGAACCCTCTCTGTTATAAATGAATTGTTACGTAGCCATTAATGTTTCTTTCAGGTGATTTTCGAGGGGAGGTGTAGAGGATAAGGGGCAAGGATCACTCCTTTTGCAAACCTTTTCTTCATGCCAGACAACTTATCTGCATGTCCCAGATATGAAAATGCCCAAACTGCGGCCATTATCTGTACCATATTCCAGTGACTGATCCTGGACTTGACAAAAACATGAACATTAAATGAAATATAATGGTCGATTTTATACTATATGTGAAAGGAATGGAGGAAAAGGTAACATGTTTTAATAGAAATACTTGGGGAGGAAGAATAGGAAAGCAGTTTTCTACCAAGTGGGGGAAATCTAAAAGAAAAGATTAAAAAGTCATGACTTGTATCGTGCTGAGGCATATCGGTATATACCTCCTTTGAAGTACCCCTACAGGCCATCCTTGCCAGCTCTGACCAAATTTCCTACCTCCGCAACTGCTTCCTGGATCGTGCCCTTCAAAGAAAATGCAAAACAAAAGTTCTTGCATTGTGGTCAACAAATTACCATAATTGAAAAGAGCCCTTTGAGAAACATGAGGCTTTTTGCTATACATTGCATGCAGTAACCCTGAAGAGTACATACAGCTAGTATAAAAAATGAACAGGAGTTTTGTTCCAGTCAGCTACAAATATTACACCAGCCTTAAACCATATACACCGTGTAAGTTTCATACTGCACCACACCTTGTGTTGGCCAAACCACATTAAACAATTGCTTAGGTAGAAATGTGCCCAAAGTTTTTCAGAATTAATATATAAGTTAGTTAGTTAGATGGGATTTAACGACACACCAACACGATTGTGTTATATAGTGTCATCTAGAAGAGAAAAAAGGTGTAACGTTGGGGTACAATTAAGTAGAAAAAGGTGGGGTCAAATTCCACTAATAGGTCCAGGCAAATGCGGGAGTCAAGTCAAAAATTTCTAAACAGTTTACTTTAGAACCAAAGGACGGTACAAGTATGCAGATCATATAATGAGGTTCTTCTGCATTGTTGCATGAAACTTGATCGCAAACAGTTGTCCTTTGAAACCCTTCGAGATTAACATTTTGTCATGAGACTTCAGAAGGACCCTATGCTATACGGATCTACTAGGCCTACAAGGCCCACGGATCTATAAGGCTGGTATAACGTCATAGCTAAGGCTAAGTTAGTCCTCAGTAAAGGTTTCTGTCTGGCTGTCTACCTAAAGCTCACTAGCGTATAAACAGAGTCCTTACTACGACCTATAGAAATGGTGATGTGAAAAGGGGGTCTCTATGATGGTTGAAACTAATTTTCTTCTGACAGCAAATATTATACCTGTTGTTGGCTCAGTTCTGAGACTTTTCTTCTCAATCTCCCAATCTCCAACTTTTACAGTAGTACCGTACTCGACCTACAACCTCTTTAGGAGTACTGTGGTTGCTGCTTTTGATCACTGAAATCTGGAGTGAGTAAAAAATTTAAAATGAAATCAGCAAGTTTATCAAGCCAAGAAGAATTTACTGTGTGGCAAAGGAACTTTGTTTACATCAGTATGCCATGAGACACATGGTTGTGTCATTATGGAATATTTGCAGAGGCACCTTCTTTCATGTGTTGATGTATGGATCAAAATGCAGAGATTAAAATGTTCTGGTGCCGTCACGATGTTTTACACACACTATTGAAATATCAACAAATATCTACTGTCAATTCTACAAAGTGATAAGTTGCTGAATTTATTTCAAATTTTCAGACCTTTTCAGTGGTTTTAAGTAATCAACAATGACTGCAATAATCTTGGCTACTTGTTCAGGATTTGGAAAGGATAAGTTTGGGTAGTTTAAGACTTTAGGTCAACGGCCTAGATTCGTTGTAAGAAGAAAATAAATATCGACCAGCACCTTGCTTATCGGAGCTCCCACCTTTTTAACGGGTCATAATAAGACCCGTGTATAGGCCCTAGGAAGCTTTCGACAACAGTCTCCAATATGGGTTACAAGTACCTTTATCGAGAACTAAAGTCAAGGGTAGGCTAGGTTAGGTTTTTCGATGCGGAACCAGTTGGTTGCAGGTAAACCCCGAAGACTTTGGTTTGGAGTCCTCTCAAAACCATTCCTTACTCCCGTTAAATTCAATGTCGGATCCTGCAGACTCCTATTAGGCCTATTTCTATGGCCATGCAGTTTCGCTTATTTCACTTTCTGTCCAAACACACTTTAAGTTTTGGTCAAACATTGAAAGCTTGCCTGACGTTAGGCCTATACATCCATGTAAAACAGACATGTGCAGACAGCACCAGAATACTACACCATATTGCTGGAAACGGGAATTCCAAAGTAACATACAACTTCTGTACTTTCTTCTACTATTTCTTTCCATTCATTTTCAGTTTCTAGTTTCGCGGTTCCGTACATCCGCCATTGTTGCGCTTTCTGCCATGAGCGATATGTTTCAGTGTATTTCTCTACATCTCCCCTGAAGGAGTACAAAAAACTTATTAAGAAAATAGCAATTCCAAAATGCAGCAACATACATCAACAAAATAGTGACAAAAAGGTAAAACGAAAAAAGGAAACACTAAAACAAGAAAAAAGCACGTATTTAAACAATACCTGACCATGGAAATGAACATGATAGTGTTCATTTAACGGAGTATGACTCAAATAGGCACTGTTCAAGGAAAAGACTGAAATTTAAAAAAATCCAAAGAATCTAAAACGCTGAACGGTTTCATCACAGAATAAATAATTATACGTAACTTCTTCTTGCTTTTTGATTGGAATAACTTTTGCATTGAAGGTGTTAGTGTTTCTGTAGAAAGATGGAGTAATATAACTGTTTCTTAATTGAGAAAATAACCGACATTCAAAAGATAATGGAACAAATCTACTTATTTTTCTTCATTAAAAGAGTACAAATTCGTTCATAAAAACAATATGATCATACCTCTTAGTGACAAAAAGTCAGTTAAGTTGGCAGCGGGAAATAAACTCAATATTTTCGAAAAATAATGGTTGTTCTAAAGATACGGTAAACTTTACACTGGGCATACCACTCACTTCGGCGCACCATTCCTGCATGTAAATGTCCAAAACCATGGCATGCTTATCTTTTCGGAGACACAATCCATGGAAACACAATCCATGGAGATGGGGTAGTTATCCTTATCGTATAGAACCCTTGAATATATTTACAATACATGAAAAATTTGTTACTATCTCCTTTAGCAATTCTCCCCCAAAAGGTTACAGTTCTACTCTTAACTGTGCACAAAACAAAAGCAACTGTTCTGTTCGAACGTACACAAACACGAGCGACACCATACGAACATCACCCTCACAGCAGGTGTTGAGTCTGTACGTCTCTCGACGTACAAACTCTATTGCGAGTGCAGTCAGTGGGGGTGCAGGAGCAACGTCCACCTGGGGTGAAAATACGAACACCTCCCAGACCTACACGAGGATTTCCGAATGGAAACGAATGTGCCGGGACAGTCCTTAGTGAAGGGAATGTTTTAATTTCGGTTTTTATAACGTCGTCTATGCGCATGGTTAAAAGGTTTTACGACTGTTGTAACTCTTCTCCTTGTCAGCTCCGTGACAGCTTGCTGGTTCTCTTATGATATGGATAAGGTTGGTTACCAATGTATAACTTGATATGACTACGTGACGAGGAAAAGGGACATCATTAACTGAGGTAGCTCTCTTCATTGGGGGATACGGTTTTTAAGTTCGGAGTTATCTGTAAGTTAAGAGAACTTTATTCTTTTAAAGTAGTTGTGATTTTTAATCACTGACAGAGTACTGTACTTCTAAATTGATCATTTTGAAGTCTAGGCCATTTGTATGAAAGCAACAAGTAGGTCTATGATGCAAGTCATGGTCATAATTCGTATTACAGAGTCACTCTGTCTTTCCACTTTTGACAGATTCATCTGGGTCAAAAGAACAGTAACGAATGACAGTTCAATATGGATGCGTCATGATGGAAAAAGCTTCAAAGCTCATCCTTCAGCGCGATTTGAACGTACTATTTCTATATGAGTGTTTTTTAGCTGATTTGCTTTTAAAGAAATAAAATGTGTTGTCTTCTTCAGTGTGACTCAATATTACACATATATTAGGGACATTACCAATTTTTAGGTACTGTAAACCTAATTTCTTGGATTCGTGTTCTTATTGTGACCAAAGAAAGGAGTTGCCCTTGGAATTTTTCAGACATTTTACAATTAAACGTGTATTGTTTATCGTTGCATACACGCCTCGGTAACGTCACTACTGGAGCTAATTATTTACGTTAATTTATGTTCTTTAATTTAATAAAGTGCTTTTTGAAGAGCTTTTACGGTGATTTTCATCTTGTTCCGCTCACCATCCTCAAAACAATGGCTGCTCTCCAAGCTCCCTCCGATATTCTGGTTTTCTTCTGCAATGGGAAAAAGGTTTGTTCATAAGTTTAAGTTCTTTTCGGCATCACTTTAACAGACTAGCTCACACGCAACAGTATAAGTTTCTCATGTTTGGCTTTGTTTATGAATGAAACAAGCAAACCAGTAGCAGTAAGTCTTTAATATTTTTGTACATGTAAAAACACTCTAGATCACAGTCTGTTGGACTCTGTGTCTCATGACCATTCCGCAACCGATACTTTGAACTTATAGGCCTAATACTACCGACATTACCAAATACCACGCAATGCCTCGACTTTTTTTTTTTTTTTGCAATATTCTGATTGTTAAATGTTGCTGTGGATGCATTGGAGTAAGAGTAATTTCTTTATATCGATTTCAATTTAAGACATTTTCAGCATTTTCGAAGGGTTAAACTGCTGTTTCAAATATACTGTTTTAATATCACAAATATCAATGCAAATAACGCGTGTAAGAAAATGCATGCATGAAAAGTAAGTCCCAACGCCATACATCTGGGGAAAATAAGGCAACAGATAAGCCGAGATAAGCAACAGCACCACGAGACAGGAATGCGTGTATCATCTGATAGAAAAAACTATACATTGCATGCTGCTTGTGCATTGTATAGCCTACGTGTCTAGCCAGGGAGATATTACGGACTGATCTTAGAGCTTCCCGGTGTAACGTAGCGCACATATGTACGTATGTAAGAATCACTTTTGTCACAACAACCTAATTGAACAACTTTAAAGCGTATCTACATGCTCTGAAAGGGTAATCCGGTCGGTAAGACGGAAGTATTTAATGTTAATTGCATCCGAAGAAACTGCAACCCTCCTCGAAAATTCATTTGTTTGGGTATTGCTAGTTGTAAGGTACGCTGGCAATACAAAATCTTTCAAGTAACGGAACAACACGACAACAAAGTAATCGGGCCTGCCGCACTGGAGGATGGTGAATGTTTTATTGATGAAATCAGGAGCTTTACCTAGAATAACCTCTCATTCAGAGTCCAGGGTACAGCATAGCTGCGATTAAGTAATGCACGTTTCTTAAAGCTTTGTATAGCGAACATTCGCATACCTCTCGTGCAGTGTATTGCTAAGGGAACAGAACTCCTTCGGGAGTATTTAGTTTGGTTATCACCCCTTGGCTCTTCGCCAGAGACTCGAGGGGATTTTTGAAAAAGTGGAATTCCCATAGTTTGATGATTTTCACACATCAACAATGCTTCTCTTAGGTGCGGGCCACCCTCTTAGTACGTTACTGGACAGGTCACCGTCGGTGGGCGTGTGACAAAGGTCTACCAAGACAAATTATGTCAAAAATGCCTCCCAAATGGACGGAAATGGCGCTTTCTAGATCTTTAAGTTATAAGTGGAATCTAACATCTTTCTTGAGATTTCATTCTTTACACATTAAGACTTTCAGAAAAAGGGTAAATTTGAAAAATTAGTTCAATAAAACCCCTTTATGGGACACGACTTGAGAAACATTACTCTGAAGAACTTAGCTTACAGACAAGTTCAGATGTGTTTTGCATAGCATGAATTTCCGGAAACAATAAGCGGCCATGGGGCTGATCCAGTGTTAGGAGGAAGGAGGTTCATCATGTAGGGGCCGGATATTTTTGCAAGGGACTGAGTCGTTTTCGCCAGAGAAAAATCTGTATCGCCTGAGAAAAATCTGTATCGCCAGAGAAAAATCTGTATCGCCTGAGAAAAATTTTTTCAA
>WURT03558926.1:0-10778 GCA_009936505.3 Holothuria glaberrima | reverse complement strand
GAGAAAAATCTGTATCGCCTGAGAAAAATCTGTATCGCCAGAGAAAAATCTGTATCGCCTGAGAAAAATTTTTTCAAGTATATCTCATGACTACACTGACAGATAATTTTGCAGACTACTAGTTCATGGCGACACTTCTCAGTGTGAGTGATTTTCAATGTTTACTGGGGGTCTGTTCATTAGTAATCATTGTGAAAATGACGTGATATCTACGTGATTACTATTAGTTCACCAATCCTCTACGTCAATAAATGGTGCCCAAGCAGATATTACTTCGCCTCCACCTTGTTAAACGCAGTATTAAATCAAAACCACGTTTCCAGCAGGGAGTCGTTTGATTTTAAATAAGAGCGTGGCTATGTGGTGTAGGCAGATTGACTGCAGCTTGTTAGGGTAACCGAAACCACCTGGGAATTCGGCAATTTCATTCTTTCTTCTTTGCTGAGATACTGTCTCCTATAAATGATCTTTTTGTTTTTGCTTTTGCACGAAATTTTCAACTTTAAGAAATTTAAGGGGGAAGGGGGTCTAATAGTCGCCGAACTTCCTCTCGATTAGCCTATAATATCCTAGCTTTTCCCTGATTCATTGCTAAGTAAAAGTGTTTCACCAGGCTCGTCGCTTCTTTGGGGTGTAGGACCCGTTGGGATACCGTTTCGTCTTCGGCCCAGGCATCCATCCGAAGGGTCTTTTAGGATGCAATTTACTTTAAGTATCTATATGCTTGATTGAGAATAAACCAATTGAACTGAAACATGTTATCTCTTTTTGGCTTGGGATAGTCACTGCTTAGCTTGTTGCTAGTCCATTAACTTACATGTAAAAAGGTTTAAGACAATTTGAAATCATAATCTGTGATTGATCTCAGAGTCAGATATTTATAAAATTAAAAAAAATGCAGTCATTTATTAATTTCCTTCTTGAAGATAATTGCAGAATTTTATTTTTTGTCATGACCGGAGAACTGTGCCGAAACAGTTTAATACAGAGTATTAAAACAGGTGATCAAGACTTCGGTCAGCAAGGAGAGTGTTTCCTTTATCTCAAACAAATGGAAAAGCCCCCACTTCAAATCAGGTGGCAAGTAGGCCCATTGAGTCTAAAGGTATTGATAAAAATGGCCTTATTTATTTTTATTCTTTGATGTCGTATAGGCGTAGGAAGCTGTTTGAAAGTGTGGGGTGGAAGTGAATGTTATTGATCAATGTCCTGGGGGAGGGGTCTAAGGGGAGGGGATTCCCCTCCTCTTTGGAAAACTTTTGACTATTCAAAGTGCCCTAGATGCAAAATAGTGCAATGTTTAACAAACTTTGAAGTAATTTTATCCTATTCAATGCCATATTTTGGCAGCGTGACATCCAAAATGGGGGGGGGGGGAGGGGAACAAGGCTTCCGCCCCCTCCAATCAGAGTGGGGCGGTCCCCCCTGACCCCTTTTCATACGCCTATGTGTCGATGCCGTGAAATTCATTGTAAGCCTATAGAATTTAAAGCATATGAAGTAGCCGTTTAATATATGAAAAGGAGGAATATATTCAGTTCATAAACTTTAGAGTAAAGAGAAGGAAAAGCTACGACGTTTGTTTCCAACCGTAATTCAATTTGTTCTTTCAGAATACCAGATGAATATTTTACGAAACATCCACTGACCAATGAACCGTTAATGCCAATCTACCACGGCTATGGTGCTGCTGCCACTGAGGTGGAGGTTGACTGTTTGACTGGAGATCATCACATCATCAGGACTGACATTGTCATGGATGTTGGAGACAGTCTCAATCCTGCTGTTGATGTTGGACAGGTACGTTTGCCTTTTCTATCAATAAAGCTTGCTGGAAAACATTGGTTGTCACTTTTTCAGCTTATAACAATAAGCAAGTGTAAGAGCCCACCTGTATCCCCACAAACTGAAGTCGGTGAGCTGCTTGTTTGTATTTCTGTAATTAGGATTTAGGACTTCTTATCGCTTGCTGACCAATTTGTTAGTCTTTTGACCGGCAGGCCTATGTCTGGAGCTCTTTCCACCCTCACCGTGGCCCAGCACAACCGCGCATTCAAAGTTTTCTAAAAGCTTCATCTGGTCGAGGGTACCATGCCCTCCCCTTTCTTCGGTGCCACAATCGTAAAGCAAAGTACATCGTTTGGAAACGTTATTTTTATTTCATCCAAATAGTTAACACACTATATTCTAGGCTACTTCATTATTTTAGTGTGAAGATAGTGCTTCATCCAATTTATCTTAAATCGCATTGTTCATTCTTCTCCGATTCTTGGTGCAGAAGTGTACTGTTGTGAATAGCCTTCTGCCTTATGGTGACCATGTTGTTCATTGCTGTTACCTGCTTTTGTGAATAATAATGTAGCCTTATTCACAATTGTATAATTTATGTAAATGTGACATCCTTTTGGGTAGACAATAATTGTGTCATACTGGTCAAAGATGTTTAACTATAGTTATTCTTTTTTTATAATTTACAGATAGAGGGTGCTTTCGTCCAGGGCTATGGATTTTATGTTCTTGAGGACTACCGCTATTCACCATCCGGTGAACTGTTGACCAAAGGACCAGAAAGTTATAAGATTCCCATTTGTACCAACATACCTGCTATCTTCAATGTTAGTTTGCTACACAGCGCCCCCAACCACGAGCAATTTATTCTTCCAAGGTAAAAGTTTTTCATATGGCCCACGCTTGTTGTATTCAGAAAGCTTAAAGGCTTAGCGATGCCTTGCTAGTGGCAACTACTTAAAAATAATTTCTTTCACATTTACACTCTTATTGTAAAATTACTGAGTTTTCATCAAGACATGGAATGTGTTCGATTCATGGGGATTGCGACAACGCAATAATGTCATCTTCAAAGGGTCTTAATTCTTAAATAGTCCTCTTGCGCTTCATTTTCGGAATGACGTGCTAGATACAAGTGTGAGTTTCAACAATGCCCCCCTTTTTAGGATCTTGTGTTTACAGGGTTTTTCTGTTTGATTTTTATCGATCTCATATGACCTTAAACAAGCTGAAATCCGTCAATGTATGCCCTTCCAGGTATATCTTGTTAACAGTTTTCATGATTCTCTAACGCTGACCACAAATGACATTTGAACACATCAAAAAACAGCAGTGGTCCATTTTCCAATATAAGGTACTCTAGTGCCGAGTGTGAATTTATCCCAGGTTTTAAGTTCCCTTGGAATCTGAACTGACAATAGTTTCACTACATGACCCAGTGTGACTTGTTCACTGGTAACAGTGACAATTCTATCATAAAAGATAGAATTTCATGAATTTCAATGAAAAATTAGGTTAACGTTTTAAATATATTGAAAAACATGCTATTTGGGGGGGGGGTGCAGATTTCTGCTATCTATCTACCGCATTATTACTAAAAAAATGCAATCTCTTTCACATTCAAGGCTAAAAGATAGTCAAATGAGTCTTGATGAGTCTTGATAATGATGAACATTCAAACCTGCTTACCGCCGTCTGTCTTTCTTGGTCATTTTCCCCCGACCAACCATTCTCAAATGCCCCGTCCTAGCCTCTCGCTCTCTCATCCTTTAATTCGTTCTCTGCCACAACCGCCTGCTGCTTAGTTAGCTTGTCTCCATTGATCTCTCGTCAGTTCCGGCCCACTCGTTTAGTTCTCCCCCTCGCGACCTACCTGCTACAGTATTCGTCGAATTGATAATTCCCTTCTTTACCAAGTCCATATCTTTCTCGCTTACTTCCCAAACCCTTCGTCAACAACTCATATCCTTATTATTTTTTCCTTTTCCTTTTCCTTCTTTTCTCTCTTCCTTTGAGTGTGAGTGCGTGTGTGTCTGTCTACATTTCCTTCACCTCTCTCCTTTTTCCAGTTTCTTTGTTTATCTGTCATCCCAACTTTCATCCGATTTTTCTCAGTGTAGCATTTTAGCTATTCTTTTGATTTCGGTGGGAGTGGGGTGGGACTTTAGCATGGCACCTTTTGATGAATGGAGGCTGCAGCCTCGCGCCTTTGCATGCCTCTAATTCATCACATTAATATATCACAATTTTATATTGTAACATTAAATGTAAGTTTTAAAAACTTTGGAAATCAATATGAAGTCTTGACAAGGAGTGTCTCCTTGAAGTTAACTTGGTAGAAAATTTGATAACTGGAGGCTGATGATATCACTTGAAATAAACATAGGAACTGAATGAAATTTTCAACAAACTTTGTAGATTATGTTTCTCTTTGATAAATTGGGTATGGATTAGTAATTTTAATTATCCTTCTTTCATTTATCTGCTCATCTTCTCATTTGCTTTTTGCGTTCATTTTATCTTTTGTAAACAGGCAGTTGGAGAACCTCCCTTGCTGCTCTCTGCGTCTGTCTTCTTTGCAATAAAGGAGGCAATTGCCTCTGCCAGGTCAGATGAAGGTCTGTCAGGATTTTTTCCTCTCTATGTTCCAGCAGTCCCTGAAAGAATTAGATTAGCTTGTCAGGATAAATTTACCGAGAAGGTACTAATTATGTTCTTAATAGGTGGGCGTATTTGGAGGCGGGATGGGGGCGGGGTGATGGAGAAACTGTCAAATTTAGACTGATGTTATATTTTCATCTGTAACTGGTACTTAATTGCATAAACAGAACAAGTAAAGACAAATGTTTTACCCTCGTGTGGAAATTAAGGTCCACAGCACCATGTAAACTTCACGGCCGCAGACAGAGGGTTGCAGTTACTCAAATCAAACAGTTGCTAAGGAAATGAATGAGGTAGTATATTGAAATTACAAAAGTCAATAAAATACTAGATGTTCAAAGTCTGTTTTTTTCATCTGTATTATTTCAGATCGAAGACACTGAAGATGATGGCTACATTCCTTACTTTTATCGTATCTAACTATATCTGAATTTGAAAGATACATGGGTATACTAGAAGTATTGTAAGTTTGGTATTAAGGCATGTGAAAAAGTTTGGCACTTATTGTAATGACTAGTGTATTAACCAGTAGTGATCATCCTTCCATTTATTTGTTTATTCGTAAAAAAATAATAAAAATATTTAAAAGTTATATGACTAATGTAGCTGTTCGTATGTTACGGAAGAAAGCACTCTAAGAAGCCTTTGTATGCTTGGGAGGCAGAACACTCCCTGTAAGTAATGGAAAACGGAAAATTGAAAATGGCCTAAACGATTTACAGTAAACATATATAATATGCATGTCTAATGATACGCTAGTTGTTCAATAATTATGTATTGCTTAAAATACTTGAAATTGAATTACAAGCTTTGGATTTCATTGGGAAGCGAATCTATGGTAGAGGATGCCCTTACACGTAGACTTTGCTTTAGAAACTTGTTTTCATTTTTACATTACAAATTATTCATTACATAAACATTTTCGCTCATACCCACTCAAACCACATATTTTTTATTGTCACTATTTTTAAAAGGTCTAAGAAAGTATCTCTTCAACTGTTTTCATACTGATAAAATGTAGTTTTAAATACGCACATTTTTCTAGGGACAATCAAAATTTGAGGGATACGTATACTTACTTACTACTGGAAAAATGTACTTTTAAAAATGTAAATTTTTCTAGGGATAATCAAAATTTGAGGGATACGTATACTTACCATAACTAATGAAATGTTATGGGTAGTTCAAAGGCAGGCGTGACCCATAGGGATCCGCAAAAAAAAAAAAAAAAAAAAAAAAAAAAAAATGTGCCTGGCATCCAATATTCGTCACAGGCTGCATCCTTATTAAGAGAAACCAGAGAAATTTAATCGCGAGCACGGAAGCTAAAGATTAACACTGAGGGTCTCTCTCAAAAACTTTTCTTAAATGTAATTACCCTCGACCATTTCTCGGGAAAATCCTTTGTTATACAGGTTTAAAGTAGAATGTCGATAAAGTATGTTAGCTAATGAAGATTGTATTTGATCGACTAACCGCCGGTGAAGTGCAGAGGTCGGATCGTTATTGCGATTGAAACATAGGTTAGGTTAGATGAGGTTTTACGGCCCAGTTTCTAACCAACTGGTTTAAGTCGGGCCGGTCACGGCCCTTTTTCCAGTTGTGGCTCACTGGCTTGTTTTCCCTACTCCATTGCTTATGCTGAGCACCAAGCACAGTGGCGGTGGGTTCCATTTTTAAAGTCTTCGATATGACCCAGCCAGGATTCGAACCCTAGACCTTCCGGCTGCAAGTCGGATTCTCTAACCATAGGGGCAATTATTACAAAGGGTCACTCCTCCAAAGTGTCGATATTCCGAATTTAACATTAGGATGTTATTCCGAAGGGTCATCATTCCGAAAGGGGAATAAGGGTCGTTATATTGAAAAGTCGTTATTCCGAATAGAGATTAAGAGTCGTTATTCCGAATTAAACATAAGGGCAGCTATGATTCGAAAGGGTGGCCATTCCGAAATGTTAACGGGCTTAGGACGCCCTTTATATTGACTGATTGAGGTCAAATAAGATCAAATCAGGTAATTACAACCATCGTATCCATTAAGCAATATTTAGTACATAATGGATTACTTTCAAGGGTAAGTAACCACGATGACGTGAATTATGTGGTCCCGTGTTAATTCGACTGATTCTAATATGTGTAAATGCATGAAAAGGGTTTTTAACAAATTTAGGTAAATTACGTGACTATCGTGACAGGTACGAGCACAGAGTTCTCATTTTTTAAATCAGCATGTTAGAATACACCCAGAGAATGATTCTTTGTGTTTTTAAGACAACGTCATTCTCTATTCAGCATACTGACCCTTCGGAATAACGACCCCTATTCTTGTTTTGGAATAATGACCCTCATTCTGTATTCGGAATAGCAAAATAGAATAACGAACCTTCGGAATAACAACTATTTTCGTTTCGGAGTAACGACCCATCGCAATAAAAATCCTTCGGAGTAACGGCCCCTTCGGAATAACGGTCTTTATGGAATAACGAATGACAGAAGTGCATGCGGGTTGTGGTTAGTTGGTTGGGAATTGCGAATAAAGGAAAGGATCGCAAGAGGTTTGTAAACCACAGTCAAACTCTCCTATAGAAAGTAGTAACGAGGCAAAGCCAAAAAAGTCGTTACACGGACGCGGTAATAATGAGACACCCGATCATGGGGGCAAACACACAAAGCCCGGGAACATTTCAAGTTTTGGATTCCGTATAGGGTTTGGTTTCCAAATTGTGTAGGGGTGAAGGTCAATAGTGTAGGCCTATACAGGCCCAATGACCTATGTACATCTAGTAATGTTAGTGACCTTCATTTACGGATTTCGGGTCACAAAAGAAGAGGTGGAGCGCCGACACCAACACTTTGGAAGAAATTTAAATTGAGCAGCCAAAATTTTCCTACAACAATCGCCCCTTTGCCTCCCCACAGGTTTTACAGCTTATCATGCATTTTAAGACATTTTACGATAACTCCATTTACCCCCTCCCCCCCCCCCAAACGATATCTATTATAATTAAGAATTCTCCTTTCACCTCTGTGGTCTTGGTTCCTTATCTTCATTTATTGCTATCGTAGTCTTCATCTTCCGTCGTTATTATTATCATCATGATTATCATTGATGATCATTATAATTGTTACCGTCATCATTACTGTTACTGCTGCTGCTGCTACAATGTTGTTTTGTCTAAGGTCTGGAAAAGTAGGGGTACCCCTTGCCCCTTCCTGTAACCAATCCTATGTAGGTAGTTATTTGTTTAAAGCATACATTATTTTTTTTCTTTCAGGTAGGCGTACTTAGGCCGTTTTTCTTTTCTTATCTGTCAAATTAAGTACTTTGAATCATTTGCATTGTATCTGCCTTAAATCTTTAAATGATCATTCACTGGTAGCTGTTTTAACTGCTCAAATGAAGTTAGATTTCACATGGATTGTTGTTTACAAGTTAGTTCCCTGGTTATACTAATTTTGTATTATGTTCTCATTGTACTGCATTTAACAGTCCCAATTTGCTTGAAAATTTTTATTTCTCCGTTATTTTTCCTGCTAATCTTACAACATAATAACTTCATTGTTCACTCGACTTGCAAGTACTTCAGCTGCGATCTTCTTGAAACTGTATGTCTATTAATTCCCTTTCCAATCATAAAATACGAAGTGACTGAAGTGTTTTACGGAGGGTATTTTTGAGTCTACTTTCGCTGAAATTTCCTTCTCTGGCATTCATGTTTTAAGTGAGGTTTTATTTACCCAAGGCTGTTAATGACACTTGTGTTTCGGATTCTACTCTAGGTCAGCTTACCAAGCAAGTCAAAATTAAGTTGTTTTGTTATGGGTGATTTAAACTACAACGTGTTGGATAAGGATGATCCAACTATTTTGAGTTTTTGTAATCTTGCGAATTCGAATAATTTTAAAACCCTACATGCATGTTCTTCCCACCAAGGTAACTGCTACTAGTGCTACTCTTCTGGATGTAATATTTTCTCATTCAGTTCGTATTTCTCATACTTCTAGTATTCTCATCGATGATATATCCGATCCCTTCCCTATTTTAAGCATGACTGATATTAAATTATCAACTACTGAGTATCCTCACTTCGTCACTACAGTGAACTGTCAGGACTCCCGCACAACTCCCTGATCACTAAGTAGCAAAATTGCTGCATGATAAAAGCTCGAGAACTTCCGAAATGTGCTTGATGGTGAGAACTGGTCAAAGGACTTTATGTGTAACAATGCCAATGATGCCAACCATTTTATTCATACTTTTATCAATCATTTCAATCACCGTTATCCATAACAAGAGTAAGCCTAATGGTAATTTTAGGCAGTTCTTGATAATCACAGGTATTCTCAATTCATGCAATACGAAAAAGAAACTGTACAAAAGTATTTACGGAAGCAATGTGACGAATGCCCCCTCCTTCCCTGGTGCGGTCACTGGCCAAAGTTGTAATTCATAAGCCATGTAGGCTTCTCCCTCATTTGTGGTCGCTTAGCGTCGTAAAGCAATTGCCTTTCAAGTCCTGAATTAGTAACTCTAAGAAGATTGTTTGCACTTTGAATAATTTCTTCACAAATATATTAGTCCTTTCACCCACCAAAACATTTCCAATGTTAGCACTATCATATAAAGTAATTATCTTCATTCTCCAGTTGGTAATACTCTTGTTGCTGAATACAGCTAATAAGGAAGTGTCATCAGTAACGTTATTTAAAAAATCTTGCTGCTGGACAAATGTTGTCAAATACTCTTTCTTTCTCTGTCTTAGTTTTCATCAGTAACTTATCCTTCAGAATCCGCATTGTAGGCCCTACCAAATCCATTAAAGAAAGTCCGTGTTTTGCCAATTTACAAAAGAGGAAATAAAGAGCGTGTTAGAAACTTTAGACCAGTGATTCTCAACAGGGCGTTATCGCCTCCTGGGGGCGTTTGAGCAACTCAGGGGAGCGATGAGCGCTAAGCGGTGGCAGAGGGGAGGTTTTGAAAAAATGAGATCTTCAACTTAAATCTGGTCTTTACCACATTCCAAAAGATTTCCTCTAGCTTTTAGCTTCCAAATAAGTTCACCTAAAAAGGAGATAAAATGAACTCAACAAGTCGCGTTGGACTAACAATCCCTCCCTGGATGCGATATTAGTTTATGAATTATTTTAATACCAGGTGCCAGGAAATCGCATTTAACAGTTTAATATTAAAAGTTTTCTGGCGAGGATCCTCATATTCCCATCAGTGCTAATGAAAACCGTAAGCATAGCTAAAATTGTCCCATAACTTTTTCTTCGAAATTGTAGTTTTTTCTTTGCTGTGGATAGACATGACATACTGATAGAAAAGGCAGTTGTAAATTACTTCAATGCACTATAAAGGAAAACTATCAAATGTTTTCAACCAGAATGCAAAAATGCATTGAGGTTTCCATGATGCAAATATGGTTTATTGCAAATAATGACATGTTATCCCATTTCTTCAGTCACTGTTGAAATACTATCTTAATGTCTTTGAAAAATACAGTTTTGTGTTCATATTTGATCTTGGGAATTCTTGGGAAGTTTTGAGTGTTGACCTTTGGAGACCTCAGATGATGATCTTGTAAATTCTTGAAAATATTTTCTTTTTTGACCAGTGGTGACCCAAGATGAAGGTTTTGTGAATTCTTTTTGAAGTGTGGTGACCTCAGGTAAAGATCTTGGAAACTCTTGGGAACTCTTGGGAAATCTTGCTATCTGACCACTAGTAACTCCAGAGAAAGATCTTGGGAACTCTTGGGAAATTTTCGTTTTTGACCTCTGGTGATCCCAGATAAAGATCTTGGATTTCAGTGTTTGAACCCCAGTGACCTTTGACCTCCACCAAAAACAAAAGGGTTCTTCCTCCTACCATGACGCATCTACATACTAAGTGTGAAATCAATCCAAGCTTTCTACCTCTAGATATTGAGTTAACAAGGTTTTCAGAGTTTGACCCCCGGTGACCCCAGATGACCTTTGATCCCACCAAAAACAAAAGGGTCCTTCCTCTTACCATAACGCATCTACATACTAAGTATGAAATCAATCCAAGCTTCCTACGTTCAGATATTGTGTTAACAAGGTTTTCGGAGTTTAACCCCTGGTGACCCAAATTACCTTTGACCCCCACCAAAAAGGATACGGTTCTTCCTCTTAATATGGGGCATCTATGTACCAAGTTTGAGAACTGTCAGTATTTCCCTTCTTGAGATATTGTATTAACGAGCAAAGTGTCACAAACACATACATACATACATACATACATACATACATACATACATACATACATACGTACGTACGTACGTACGTACGTACATACATACA
>WURT03558815.1:0-20994 GCA_009936505.3 Holothuria glaberrima | reverse complement strand
TAAAGAACGGTTTAGTGAAACGGAAATTTGAACAAGACTTCACTAAGACGCATCTTAGCGTAAGTCGAGTCTTTAGAACACTAAGTCCTGTTTCCGTAAGTCGAGTTTAGTGAAACACACCCCTGGGGACTAAGTAGACAACTTAGCAGTGTTCACGCAAAGGTGCGCGATTGCGCGATTTCCGCACTGACTTTCCAAGTCCCGCAGCAAAAATAATCGTCTGCGGGAAATTCCCGGGCAGACCTCGCGGCCCACACCTTTAAAAAGTACTCATAATTTCTGGGAATCCCTCCTCTAGAATTTGGAATCCCGAAAAAAGGTGGAAGGGGGAAAATTCCCCCACAGTTTCTGAGCCCTAGCATAAACACTGTAGCTTGGTATATCTTACCTTCGCTTTGCGGCTATAAAAGTAGAAAATTATCTGCAATGTAGGCAAAATGTCACCATTTTGTTGTGCCAATTCTTCAATAATTTAAATAAAAGTAAAAGAGTGTTGTTCAGGGACAAAAGCACGGCTGGCATGTATTAGGGTGTTCACGCTTACGTCACTGGTTGGCATAGAGCATGCGCAAGAACACATGCGTGTACTTTAGGTGTTGCGCGTGTAAACGCTTGTGCGACTCACACAGAATGTAAACGAATTGGAATTTACCTTTCATTGTGACGACAGTGTGAGCGCGCCTTACCAACTCTTTTGACGCCCAGCCGTGACGGCATTTGTTTGTAAACACTGAATGAGTCTATTAGACCTTGTCCTCAAAATTACTACACTTAGTTCTGTGACGTCATCTACAGAACTAATGTAATTTAACATTATTATAACTATATATGCAAGTAGTGAAAACGTAAAACTTTTTTCGTAATCGATTTGATTTGAATATTTGATTCTCCCGAGAGCTTGAAAAAATTCGATATACTTTTGTGTCGTGATTACTCAAAGTACTATTTATATCGTGACAAAACATGGAATGACATGTACGGCAGGGGCTACATCCGGATAAATATCAAAGTTACGTAAATATTAAAGTCTGAGATTAAAGAGTACTTTCATTATGATAAAATATTCAAACTTTTGTTAAATATTTTTATCATTCAGGATTGACGAATGCAACAAATAGTACGTCTTATCAAGAGAAGATACATAATTACGCAGTCATTCTCATATTGCACTTTGCACAGTAACACTTAAATATCATATGGTGAATGGCTTTCTAAGGTCGCCCTCGATTTTCATTGGGAAAGACTCCCTTGTAAAAAACATGTAAATTTAAATTACGTACAGCTGAAGTAATCACAAAAATTTCCCTGCTGCTCATTATCACCAATAACGAGGAAAACGTTCTTTTTAATTTTAAGTTGTCGACTTTATCTCGAGTAAGTAAAATTTTCGTGAATTACGGTAACAGAGTAGAATAAAAATTTTGTCTGGAGAATTTTATCATTAGTTAAAGGAAGTGTCGACGCACCACGTATACATCACGTCAAATAAAACATGACTCAGAAATAAAAATAAATTAATAATTTTTACGGATAACCAGGAAAATTAATAAATGATTAAGTAACTGATAAATTGAGTATGATAATTTATCCAACATGTGTCTGCCATTAATCCAACATGTGTCTACCATTAACTAGTTTTTTCAAAGATAAAAATGGCACCTAACTGTCATTGTGTAAACTATCTTCTCGGCATCTGCCGTTTCTTTGCTGTTTGATGCGGCGGTATTTCCTTTGAATTAAAATGGTGTTTATACTAATATGTTCGTTTATCTTCCAAAACATTGTTCAACCGTACGGGTGCTACAAAAGAAGCAAGGCTGGGCAACACATGAATAACTTGCCTCTCTGGAGTACACGATAATGGTCCGCTTTAACTAAGTCGAAATATAATGGTTGCAAAACTGTAGCATTATTGAAGAGAAGGTAATGTATTTAAAGCTTACGGCTGATATTGGTATGTGTAAGTGAGGAAATGCCCATTTAAATGATTGACAGAGATTTTTAAAGGGTGAAGCAGTTTAGGCCCTGTAAAAATGTCTGTTTCTTCTTTTGTAACATTAAGCATTTTCATTAGAAAAGATACCAATAATTTATTGAAAAAATATTGATTTGCTACGAATTTGCATCAGTCTATTGGAAGATTGGGGTCAGCTTAAACCTCAAAATGGTGCTCATAAATAAAACAAAAATTGTGTCTGACTCTTTATGTGAAAAAAGTTTCTTATCTTTAAATTATCTAATCAGCTACAATCTTCATCTTTCTACATCTTCTGAAAACGAACAAAAAATAAACACGATTTCCATTTTAGAATAGCATAGCTGTTTGCCATACTCTTGTTTGTCAACCAGACAGGCATTATTTAAATATATCTCGGCAATGTGTGTTTACAATGGTAGAATAATCGTGCAAATTACACAAGATGCGTACTTAACGTGTATTTGTTTTACTTGTAAACGTAAGAGTTGTGTAATTATGATGACATGATAACGTCAAAAACAAGGAATGAAAGTAAACTCTAAAAAACATACAGCGACGTTCCAACCCCCAATCTTTTATATACTCTTTATCTGCATATTGTGTGAATTAGTGATCATCCGATTGAACGATCCCCATGACATGGCTGTTCTTGCAAATGGTGGCCAGGAAACCCGCAATTTGAGTTTGGACAAAGATTACAGTGTGACAGGGCTGTAGTTCATACTTCCACGCCATTTCCATGGTATCTGGAATTTTTTTTTTCAAAATCACATAGAGATGAAGGCTAATGAGAATAGCGATACGGTGTCAGATGACGTTCATTTATAAAATATTTGACGTAAATTCCCACCCTTTAGCTCTTTAAAATGAAAGTTCACCGCAATAGCCCTAGTGCTTACGATCTTTGAAACCATGATTCATCGTTTGACTTAATTCTGATCGTGAAAGTTTATCCCTCAAAATTACAATTTTGCTGAAATTGTGGAAGCGAGGAGACTGGTTAGTGTTTGATTGAAAATAACAGCTGGCATCTTGAATTTAGAACTCTGCTAATTTATCACTGAGCAACCGAAGGAGAGAGCTAAAGGAACAAGCACAGCGAGACCTTTAGAACCCACTTGAGATGAAATAAACCTCTCTCGTAGCTGGTCTCGGGTTAATATTTATCAAGACACAGTAATTCTTTGTACAATAATAAAAAGGGCGACCTAAAGAAAAACCCTTTGGGATTAGCCGATGAAAAACGAGATACTGAGAAGAACCGGAAACAAAGGGGAAGATGTTCAGACATATAATTATAGAGACATACGATATCTTAGGAATGGTATCCATATTAATCATGTACAATAATTGTAGAAGGTTGCATCATCGCGAAATAACAGAAGTGTCTGTAAGAGTGACAAATATAGGCACTCGTTGCTTTGTATTTTAACAAAATTTATCTAAACGAGTGAAACGAACGTGTTACCAGATTGCACTTCAAATCTTTTGCAACATAAGAAGAAATTAGACGATTCTTTAGAGAAGGGTAAACCTTTTCACCTACTTTGCCTATAGTAATTTCCTCCGAAAATATTTCCTTCTGTTTGTCATTATGAAAATGAAGCGTAAAAGACAAGAGGTTAAGCATTTGTTTGATTCGCGGGCAATCTGGAAACTTTGTTGTCCTTCAGCAAACTTTAAAAATGCTACACTGTGCATTGAAATATTACAAACAAAATGCATACGAACATGTAAAATATATACCTTAATTATACAAAGGTATATTTGAACCAGTTACTTGAGAAGATGATAGTCTAAGATCGTAGTGGAAGGAAAAGCTCCAAAACAGTGTAAAATTTATAAAAAAAAAATGATGCATAATTAATATTGGGTAATCATGTTTTCTTGTCTGTTGCCAAGTGGTTTTAAATCAAACTAAACAATGTTCCCCGTCTGGACATAGATTTGGTTGGGATATCATTTATTTAGTAGTGTATGGTTATGGCTAAATAGAATAGTTTAAATAATTTTTTAGCAGGCAACTTAATATAAGGCCTTTTATGGAGAAATATGCAATTGGAGCCATTTTTCATACCCGGCCATCATGACACTATCTGAGCGGAGCACGTCGCCACTAGTTGGCACGAAGCGTGCAAAAAATGTTTGCTTAAATGTCTCCAAGATTGTCCGTAATGTTGCTTCCCAGTCCTTGTTTGATCTAGACAAAAATTTCAATTGTGTGTGTTTTTTTTTTCTTCTTTTTTTTTTTTTTTTTTTGATATCTCGTGTAATGGAAATGTATCCTTACAAGAAATGCTGAGGGGAAGCCATGTGGAAAGTTCAGGTTTAAAGTAATAGTTTTGTACTATCGTTATTTGTCATTTTTCATACTTTCCTCTTGAATACACTACCATTTGTTACAATAACATATGTAAAATTTGAACACCGCTCCACTGGCCACTGTTTAGCTTACAGCGGGTCACCAGTTGAGGAAGGATTGATTTAGGTGTTTGCGGCGTAATTTTTAGGAAATTTTACTAGGAACCACTGAAGAAATCAAGCAGTAAGGTTAGTGCAAAAATTTTCAGGCAAATAAAAAGACTTGTGTATTTTAAAATTAAAGTGGAGCACAATCTTGAAGAAATAAACAGTAAAATAGAAAGATGAATAAACATGTCGAGTAAACTTGTATACTATCCAAGTATAATGGCACTAAATCCGTGTAACCTATCCTACATTGTTATTATAAAGAAGATTGGGTTACACACACAGTTGATGAGCTAGATTAGTTTTAAATCATCAGCTGTCGGAAATTTCCAGAAATTCCAGTCATTTTGTCGTTTTGCAAAAATTGGAAACGACCTGTTGACGTGACAAATTTCGTTAGCAAAAGGTTTTACATTTCTTTTTGTACCACCAAATGTTGCATGCAATACATGCGCTGAGGGAGACTTAGGGGTAATTAAATTCAGTGAAGCATTTTTTTGAAATGGAATCGATACAGATAATCCTTTCCTTCATCAGATTGGTAGAGAGTGGAAAATTTTATGTTTCCCAACCAAAAACCTTGTTTCATCTAGTGCTTTTCAAACAGTATTAGACTTAAATGTTATTCCTATTTCAAACTGAAATGCCGGTCCTCATTTTTGTATATTGAATGAAACGTTTTGTGTGTGACTGTGTCTGGTTGATGTTATTATTGTTTTAAATTTGTTTTTTTTTTACCTTTTACAACTAAATGATTTCATTCTTATCTTCCCCTCGTGTTATGATATTCTATCTATTTATACGGCCCATTTCCAGCGTTTGTTACTAGTTCCGGTTTATTCACAGCAATTTCGTTTCATTTAATGTCATACGCAGTTAGAAGAACCCTAAAAAGATCAGGTAAACAACTTTGTGTAGATTACCCGGCACTATATGTTATTGCCTCAAGTCACGTGTAAATTTAATGGCATTGCAAGTAGTCGGTTCGTATCACAAAAGCACACGTACAACACGACGTGATTACTCAAATTTATTTATGCATTAGCTGCCTGCCGCAGACAGAAATAGTTTTCATTGTTTTTCTTTCACATAACCAAATTTGCGATCAAATGTAATTTTCCTTACACTGTTTCTATGACAATGATAAGGTTGTTCATTGATTTTACTAAATAACATCGCCCACGTGACAAGTAACCTAACATGTGCCCGATATAAAGCTGCTTCGAGAGAGCCAATTGAGATGAAAGCTTCTTTATCAAGGACACATTGTTATCAAATACAGCAGAAAAGGAGTACATGAGAGGGGTGAGTGGGTGGCTTATCAATCTACATTGTCAATTTCAGTGCAAAAATTGGTTTCAGGGTAACACTTATGTCATAGTTGTTTGCCAATAAGATGAAGTGTAAGGACAAAAACTCTCGTCCACCCTCTATCACCCACTACCCCACCCCCTCCCCCTGCGTACAATCTCTTCCCATACGCCGATGCTAATCAGGATTCCATTAACAATTCTCGGACTACGATTCCAACGTCTCAACAAATTTCAACACAATGTCATAAAATTTCAAGAAGCATTGGATACAAGCCTCTGTAGCTGACCATGTAAATTAAGTATCAAGCGCCACCAACAACAACTTACCGTCCATACCCAACCCAAAGGCGAACTTTCATCAGTTTGCCATGTAAAAGAGGGAACGTGGTATAATCTAAATTATAAAGGCTTAAAGGGGGTCTAGGAGGCGGTAGGTTGAGCTAGGATTTGCGGCAAGGGGCGTCAGGGCAGGCGGGCACGGAGTCTCTGGTTAGAAACACTCAAAGGACCTGAAGAACCGCGAGACACGCTAGCCCGAGGGCGGGCAGACCCAGGTGGGGTCCAGGAGACTAGCCAAGTTCAGAGAAAATCCCAGTCTCCACTTTTGCTTTTTCCAAAGTCCCCTCGACTCTTTGGTAAAGAGCCCAGGAGCGAAAGGGCGAAAACCAAACGTTAACCCCAAAGGAGGTCTGCTCCCCAGAGAAGCTGAAACATCCGCTCTTAGAGGGTTCCGTGAATCTGCTCCAGAGTCTATAGATTGTGTTTTATGGGAACCCTTCTACAGGCCAGTAGTTGAGGGGGCAAAGGGGCGAATCCCCTTGAAAATTTCCCTAGAGAGTCTTCAAGTTGCCATTGATTTAATATATTTTTACAAATTTGGCCCATGAAATTTTTTCTTCCCCGGAAGCCATATCGCCCCCTTCAGTACCTTGTCTGGATACTGGCCTACCCTATTGTTACGAAACGAACCAAGTATACCAAGGAAATTAACAAAAATGATATTGCTAAAGGTTGATGAACAACTGTAATACACTCGAAGGGTTTAAGTACACATGTCATCAAACAAATTTAATAGGCATTTCACATTAAGATTTCCGGATCATCGTTGGATTTGGACAAAGATCACTTCATAGTGCAATTTTAGGTTTGATGAGACTCTGGAATTGTGGGGTGGCAACTGGTTTGGGTTGACTAATAATTATAGGGTGACAGCGGTGTAGGACTGGCCAGTGGTGTAGGACTTGACAGTAGAGTAGGACTAGTCAGTGGTGTAGGACTGGTCAGTGGTGTAGTGGTATAGGACCGATTAAAGGTATTCACCCCTGGCTCTGACTGTACAGGGAACTCTCTAATAGGTTTATATGTGCCGTGACTTACTTCTGTAAAATATAATTTCAAACGATCTATTTTATTCATGATTTAATGAAAAATGATGTAATAGAGGTTACCTCTCCCCTCAAATCTTATTTTCTAATGCTGGGAACTGACACCAAAGCCCATACTCATGAGTAGTTACGTACGTGGAGGTACCTGCATTTACACAGACACCAAAGAAACATTACAGCTGCAATCAAATGAGTAACCTGCAGTGTTTTTGTCTGCAAAAGTAACAAAGAAGGAAGCAAGGGTCATTGTGGTTTTTTTTTTTTTTTTTTGTTCTTTTTTGTGTCAATCGGTATTTAAAATGATTCGGTATAGTTCTGAACAGAAAATTCCTCCATATAGTGAATATAATCGTCTTGCCTCAGTCCATTAGCGATATGTCCCAGCAAAGATACATAGATGAACCTAGTAAATTGCAACGTACGTTGTCTTTTTCGTCTTAGGATTTGAATGGCCCGCTGAATATCATACATCAAATCAGGCAAAATCTTTTACCTGACGACAGGCGTATTTGCATAAATTCAAAATTGGCAGCAGTTCAGAGCTTTGCGGCCTCATGTGTCGAAAATGGTTGCGGTTATGTCTCACAGATGTGTTATGAGTGTATAGAAATCTGGTATCAATGAAGTAAATGACCTGATTAAATATGATGTATCACATCTATGACGTAATAACGCCTTTATGACGTATTAAACGTCATTGGCCTTGAAAATTTGAAGTCTTCAATAAAAATGTGTTATTCCTAATAAATGTTATAGTAGATACTAATTGTCTGAATTAATTAGCACAAAGACGCACCTTTTACGTTTTGGTGTGAACTTGAAGTCATATTACGTCATCATTATTTGAATTAAGTATATTAGGGTACCACTATCGGTATTTTAAAGAGATAATATCGGCTTAACGATTTTTACCCTGTCAATATATAAAAGTGCACTATAATGAAAGGTTGGTAATTAACAATGCTTTTCACCATGATCTAAAAATACGACATACAGGAAATCTTTCAGTTCCCTTGAAACTAATGTGTCGGAGCTGGAGTTCGAAAATCGGGTAATACCTGTGGATAAACACTGACAAGCACTTAATTAGCATGTGTGAGAAGCATGCCATGGCTCATCATTACAGTTGCACCCTGTATGCATGTTCATTTAAAACAGTGATCATAGCTCCAAGAAGTTACGCGACAAGGTAGGCAGAAACCTTACTCTGTCACAAAAATAATTGACTTTAGTTAGATAAAACTGGAAAACTTACCGTTTTTAATTTAAGAAAATATGAAAATTTGAGATTCTACTTCAGAAACTCTTTTAATAAAGTTGGAGGATTCTTCCCTCCATGAAAGTATAAGCAAGTATCACCGCGAAGGATCGTCATCGGCGATTACAGTGTCTCCGATGAAATTCGGAAATTCGAAATTCGGCTGGTAGGCAGCCTTCCCGACATGATTGGATACATTAACCTCTCCCCCACCCGCATACGCCACCCCCAATTTGCAAATTTTAACACACTGAGGATGTAGGGTGCCAGTTAGGGTATCGGGTGCCGTATTTAAAATTACAAATTCTTAATATGGACACTGAGTTGTAATGTACCATGTTGAATACTTCTTATCCAGCACAAGGATATAAGAAGGTTAAATGTAAGGAGAACTACTTCATGAGCACCGATATCGAGGCGATAGCTTATAGAAGCCTAGACGAATGCTTCCGTCCGCGGTGCAGTTTTGAAATCTGGTGCTCCAATAACCCATGGATTTTTTTAGAGGGCCATTTAGGCATTCTCGGGATAATGGTAATCATGTCAAAAGAGCTCGGAAGCATGATCATCACTTTTCTTTTGATTTAAGCTGTGAAGGAAAACAAATATTAACACCAATTGTCGTTAGTCATTAAATGAATACACTGATAAGAAATGGTGTGGGTGTGAATTGTACATGGAAGGAAAACGTAGGGTGACGTGGACAAACCAATCGGAAGAAAAGCGTTTCTAATCAAAATATGACCGGTGGACATGGCTTTCATCTATCGCTGTGTCACCAGTTTAAATAATTCTTAAAAGTCACGTGGTGTACTACTCCAAAACTGATGCTAATAGCCGTGGCCTTTCCAAACATAGGTCTGCTGCCTCGCAAATGCACTGTACGTAATATACTATACGGGTGGTCATTTACATCTATTTCGGTGACACTTGCAGGTCTTTTTAGCAAATGAAGCCGATGCAGCCACCGTGTACTAGAAACGTTGCTCTCAACCAAAGAAAGAGGGGATGGAGGGTCGTCACCTTTTAAGTGATAAGATTTCTTTTTCAAAAATCTTACCACTTTTTAGTGATAAGATTTCTTTTTCAGGTAGGCCATCACAGGACCAAACTTATTAATTAATTTATCTTTTTTCAATCAATTTTGTAAAGATAACACTTTATATTTAGACTTGATTACTCTGTGCTTTAAATGTGCCCATATAATGACCTTTTAAATTTTTGCATTTTGACTCGAAAGGCAGGTTTGAAGTTTCAGAGGTTTACTTAGTTTGCTCTAGTAGGTATTAGGGTAGAGTTTAAGGTGGCAAATATTTATTGCATTTTTATGGGCCGGGGGTTGGGTTGGTTGGTTCATGGCACTCTCAAACTTAAGAGGTCTACGAGGGAAAAATAAAATTTGGTTATCATTGCCATAGATGATTTTGTACTGTTTAATTTAAGGCTGCTCATTGTGTGCCAGGTACCGTTGTGGGGGTAATTTTGCAATAACAAGTTTCATAGTCCAACAAAAACACAACATTATGTATAACACCACTGGACTTAACAAAAATAAAAATCCTTCACATAGTCTGAAGTATGTAACTGTTTAGGTTTGCAGGGTACAACATTATTTCCTCAATATTGTTGCTTGTGTTTCATTAGTCATTCAAAAATGTAAGTGACAACCAAACAAAATTCAGAACTATGCGCCTGGTAGCCCTATAGTTATTGCAACATGAATAATTCTATGATACCTAGCTATTCACTCTCTACTTTTAACCTTAAATGCTTTTGTGTTCTGGTCACGTCACTCATACGATCAGGACTTCAGGTAGCTGTTCGCCAACGACTGTCGCAGTTATGTTTCAAAAATATCTTTTTACTCCTTGCCAAGAGGAATCTCTGCAGTCATGATCAGGCGCGGATTCAAAGTTAAAAAAAGGGAGGCGCTTTTTTTGTTGGTTTGGTAAGAAGAAAAAGTACAGAAAGGAACACATATTTCAATTCTTTTTTTCTCTTTTTTTATTTTTTGAAGGGGGTGCACACCCTTCTGTACACCCTTCGCCTGACGATTGCATGAGTTTGTGTGTGTGAGCAAATTCTATATCTTAGATTATCAGGTATCAATTGTTGTAAACGAACTAGTTGGGCCCCACAATATATATGTGCGTTCCCCTTCCCACTCACACACACACACACACTTTGTCCGGCCCTGGAACTCAATATCAATATACCTTGACTCGTAGTCCTGAAATGCCCTGGGTGCGCAAATCAGGACTACTACCACTATTGTTAATAATTCCAAGCAATCCATTAATTTCTGGACACAAATAGGCCAATTTCAATAATATTAAACTTAAGGTTCATTCTGTTGTCACAGTGCCTCAACGTAGGTATATCCAATCCTTTTAAAGATATTTTCCATTGGCTTTTCACAAGGGTCTCATGTGAAAAAGAAAGATTTTCCAATTCATGCCCTCGAAACCCCGCAGCAATCCTCTTTTCCTAACTCGTGATATATCACATTAAAGTGTGCTTATTTTTGTCAAAAATACCCCCAATTCTCATCAAGGTCAGAGATTGTTACGTAAAGTGGGCACATTGTCTCATATTCCTTTTGTTTTTTTTTTCCTTAAAATTGAATGTCCTATTTGTACTTGAAATTTGATACTGTTGGAATGTTTGAATATGTTTCATGTAGATTTAGCACAAATATACACCATATGTAGGGCATAACAAACAAAGTTGCTCAATATTCCCCACGGAGGCATTAATATCATAAAGAACTTCAATTCTATGTCAAATTAATGTGCCGCGATGACATCACAGATTTCCCATAATGCACTATTTCTTGAGAAAGAATTGCATTTCTTTGAAAATTTGTATCTTCCAAAAGTTGCAAACTATTGAGATCCGGTTTTCACCTCATAATGGAGAAAAATTTTCTGCATTTTTGAACTTACTGAATTTTGTCTCTGGAAAATCCCTTTAAGCTAGATACAGTAAATTGTCATCCACAAACAAAGGTGTGAAAATTCTTTATTCATGTCTGTCATTACAACATCATGGCACAGCAAAACATATCACATTTTAATAGAAGCTCATTTCTTTGATTTCACACTTTTAGTATATTTTTACAATACTTAGGAGATAAACACATTTTCCTTCAAGTATGTCACCATTTTGACGTAAAATGACGTCGTATTTGCGTTATGTCGTCATAAATACGTCATGCATTTTCAGTCGGGTTATTTGTTTCTTTAGAACCATAATTCTATGTATTTGTGACAAATTAATCGGGGCATAATATTTGCGTTATGCCGTCATAGACACGTCATAGAGCACTTTCAGTCAGGTTATTTTTTCCCTGATATATTCCTATAAATTTGTAACTCATTTATTTATTGGGGCATAAAAGCAGCCATTTTTGACAAATGAGACCTATGTCAATGGCGGCCAGTTTAAAATTATGCAAATTACCGCGTTTTCCAATGTCGTATTTTGTTTGATTTTGGATATAATGTTCAGTTGGATAAGTCTAATAATTCGAAGCAACAAACCTTCTGTTGCAATTTGTTCTAGGTTTCACAGTTTTTTGCTTATTCTTAACGGACTAATAAGCGGCATCATGAATTGTGTCATCCCATGACAGTAAGTTCACCCAGGAAATAACTGTTTAATATAAAATACAAATTACACTGTGACAAACAGTTCATACTATCAATTCGTCAGAAAGCTTAAATGGAGTATAAACCACACAACATACTATGGCAGCATTGCTCTATCATCTGCATAATTGAAAGTACGTAACTATTTACCAAAATGTTTTGAAAAGCATCGACAGGCTTCTTGGTTCAGCATCATCAGTTCCGACAGCTCTTGTTTGCCGATTGTGTAGTGCGATCATGCTTAGAACCTTTTTCGGCAAGTTTAGAGCGGGAGCCACGCCTTAAAGAGCTATGATGTATAGATATCAGGGTTGAAAGGATAGCCACACTAAGTTTATGTCCTTTTTAGGGGCGTGGCTTCATCGGGGAGCAGGACTACCCCGGGGGTCATGTTTAGTTTTTGCCTTCGCTCCAGCACCCAGCCGAAGAGACTCTTGAATAAAAGGAACATGCCACCTTTTAAGGAAAAATACAACCCGCTCAATTTGAATGAGTGTGCCCCGTCATCCTAGTTCACTAATGGCTCTTATCAATCACGTGACAACATGTTTGTTACTCATTTGTTAAATTAATGCAGAAAAGTCCTTGGTTTACCTTCAATATTCAATGTTTGTATACAGAAATATAATGAAAGATACTTGTGAGCGAAATTAGAAGATTTGTAAGATTTAGCAATTTTTTGAAAATAAATTTTGGGTGACTAACATCTCCCTTTAAGGTGAAACCACTTCAAGCTTACAGCAGTCAATAATATTCTGTACCATGGTGCTATCTTTTTAGATGTGTGAACTCGGAAATTAGCCTTACTTCTGCAACAGCATCGGTCTGTATATTAACAATGGAGTAAATACCAAAGCCTGAAATTCATGTATCTGAATCAAGAACAGACCGTTATCCAATGTTTGGCCAAACCAGGAGATTTGAAATAAGGTGAAAGTGCACCTTCCCCCATAAAATCGTTTTAACATTCAAAAGCTAAGCAAAAATATTGCCAGTAATCCCCAAACGTCTGCATTTATAACACAAGTCCATATATTTACTTATTTATACAAAAGTTCTCTAAAAGTAGGTCTCTTTCTCTGATACTGCCATATTTATAGCGATGTGTTATTCGCACAAGTTTTTTCCTCCCTGTCATGCGAGAAAAAACAGCTCGGTCTTAATATATATAGGTATTCTACGTTTTAACGCATCATTGAGTTCTCTTGAGGGTTGAAACCTGAACGGCAACGACATATAAGCGCCCTACATCCTAGGATCATGAAAATGTATGAAATATATAAAAAGGAAAACTCAAATTTTTATCCGGCATGGCATAGATTAAGATCCCCTGTTTGTCTCCTTAGATTGAAAGATGCAATGTCCTGTTAGAGAAGATTCTCAGAAGGATACATTGCATACATAAATAGACACAAGTATCCTAGCCTATAGTTTATTGCGGTAAGTACCGAGAGTTGAAACTTACAGTCTTGGAATATTATTATTGAATAATTTATGGAAATTAGAATACGAAGATTAACAGAGTGTGAAACGCACTCAAAAATTTATCAAATACTTCAGATTCAAAGATAACAGAATGCAACAAGAAACGTTTCATTTGGGTATTATGATAGTAACATCGATATAGCGTACGACCTGGGAGGTAATAACTAATATGGAATGTGGTGTCACGTACGAGGGTACTAAAGTACACGGGCATGCTTTACACCGTGACAAAGAGTATTAGGGTTTTAGTTTTATTGTTCCTCCTTGTCCCTCTCTCTTTCTCTCTTTTCTCTCGGCTTTCTTTGAGATGTGCATGTGACTGTTTCGTCTTTCTTCATCCACACTTGCTTCTTATATCCTAAGTCCTTAAAACTGCTAGAATAGACTCTGGTAGACATTTTAACTCTGGTTGTGTTTGTGACAATGAAATTCACTCAAGGAACCAGTTTTTTGCACCCAGTGAGGCTACATTATCAGATTATCCCTACTCTGATTTAAAAGAAGGCTTGGGCTTGAATCAAGTTTTGATATGTTGGAATGGTACTCTATCTCAGCATTCATGTGAAATTCTTATTGAAATGCGATGTGTGGTCTCCAGATATTAGCAAGTAAAGTCATTTTTTCAACCCGAAGTGAACTTGAAGAATGCATGTGCATTGAAATTTAAATACAAGCAATTTTCTCCTCATAATCTCATGAGAGCAATGGAAATTTGAAAAAACATCAAATTCCCAGTGCTGTCATAGAAAGCTCCTATCTGTATCAACAGATCAAGGTCAAAACAACAGGTTGAAAAACAACGAAAACAAAGCACTGATCACCTTTAAGGGCCCCGAAAATACTTTTTGACTAACCTTGAACTTCTCCTTATGACTGAGTCGAAAAACAAACACAAGCCTAATTTCTACCCATAAAATATACTCTGTAGCACTAATTTTACAACTCTCTTATCTCTTATGTGATTTAATTATAGGAAATTTCACGATTTTGAAATTACTGATAAGCAGTACCAAGGAAGCTGCTACTGAGGCATGTCTTGTATGTATTATGATCCATGATTAACTGTAGGCTATAGTAGAGTATTGATACTTGTAAATGGTTACATGAGTGACCTAAAGGCATGTTCGTGCTTCCATATATTTGCTGTAATATTGACACTGTTTACAATTAACATGATTAAACCGTGTTATTTTGACGCGGTCATTATCCGTACTTTATTGAAGTGGGAAGGTTTATTTCCGACGATGTAGGAGTTTAGCCCAACACTTTCTGCTACAAGCTAAACTATAGTAGTGATTCGCTTAGATCAGAGATTCTCAGTTCGGTCTCAAAATGTTGAGATGATTTGAAAAGGAGCCAATTGGAATGGGTGAAATTTTTCAAGGAGTACTTGATTTCGATTGACGAATAACCTCGCTTGGTTTTTCTTGTTTATTTTGGCAAGCACGTGATCATACGTGCTTACGGCCAACGGATAGTCACCTGAGACATAAAAATAACTAACAGTGACATAAAATGCTTGTTGAGTACTTACATTAATTTCTACATGCAAGAAAATCACATCTAATGGTCTTTCATTTACTTTTTTCCAAGGGAGGAACACATACATTCCGTTTTTGTCATTTGAGCAATTATGTGATCATAGATACAATGGCAAGCACGATGCCCGTAGGTAGACAAGTTGTCGAGGAGGAGCTGAAGACTCCATGGGGCGAAATGTTTTCATGAAGTAATATGTTAAAATATGAAGAGATGATACTAACAAGCTTTCTAGGGCAAAAACTGTCCTTCTGGTAGCGCTCCTGCCCTCTTGAATGATGGGCCTGCCAAAATTGCAGGATGATCACACTTCATAATGACATACGATTAACCTTTTTTGTTTATAGAAAAATCGTGATAGCCAAATGTCAGGAATTCGCATCTATAATTGTTAATTTCAACCACTCCCGAAAAGACCCCAGCCCTCCTTCGGGGCTTCTTGCCTTAAATCCTTACTTCATGAAGTGAGCTCCCAACCTCACGACTTTTTTTTTCTTTTTCGAAATCGTGGATCTAGCACCCAGCAGATAACATGAACATGGATTGAATTTTCGCCTTCATTCTAGCATGAAAAAGAAATAAATGGAAAATATAGATGGTAAATTTTCGTAAAAATGTTAGGTTAAGAATAGAGAAAGTTTTCAACTAGGTAGGAAACCAGAATGAATGGGTCAGTCAATGACAGCTCCTGGAAAAGGTCGAGAAGTACCGGCGAAGCAATGTCGATGCATAAGGTTTGTACTTCTATACAAAACTCGCCTTAATTCCCTATCTCCCCTTCGACTGAACCCCTAGCTATGCGGCTGTATGCATTCTGTTCATTTGTAATTGTTACATATTTTACTTGAAACTTTCTGAATTAACATGACTAAAGAGATTAATTCAGGGCCAAAACTTGATACTCCCGGTATGGATTTTCTTGAGCATGTGTAGCCCATATTGAATGTTTCTGCTACCGTAAGAATGCCCAAGCGGGGTTTTGCATCTTTTATTGACGTAACGATTACTGTTCTACCTGAAGGTACACCCGATAGATTCAATTAATAAGATCTGGGACTGGCCAAAACCACTTTTCATGGATTTCTTTACCGATGGCATGTGTATATATTAGTTCCTATTTTCTATTTAACATATGAAGTAATAACAATGCTATAAAGCATAGGTTAAAGTTAAATGTCAATTTTGTTCTCTCCTACACAAAAATTTGCGGTGTAAATTGTGTCGAAGCTGCCCTTTTTTATTTTGCTATACGTCAACTGATGCTGGCACCCCCATAGTTCGTGTCAGGTATAGTCCCAATCTAATAATTGACACTGAAAGGGCTTCCTCATGCACTATGTCACAGGCCCCTCTGCTGTTAAATCCAGCCCTGTGCAGTAACATAATATATTTTTCAGGCCTTGGAAAATATGAAATTTTAATTAATCTTATGGGTTGGTACTAACAGATATAAGTGGGTATTATATTACACCTTATTAATTTCTCTACATCTGATTGGAGGATTGGTCGTCACATGCCATGGGTTATTCGGTCCTAACCCACGGTCGTGGGTTAGTGTATACTTACCCACGGCGGTGACGTCAGCCATGGGGTACTTAAAATCAAATTTTGACCAAAATCTATAATTAAGGAAGTTGGGTGTCATATAAAACAAATAATGAATGTTTCCCATTCGTGCGATAGTATGAATAATTTCATTCGATGTAAGATTGAACGTTCTATTCAATCTTTCATTTCATGAAATTATTCATACTATCGGACTCATAAACATTCATTATTTGTATACTAAAACATTTAAACCATGTTAAAGGTCTGGTAATATGAAAGTTACTACCTGAATTTTTGATCTATTAAGCACCATAATCCAGAGAATACCCACATTCTCAATGGACACATGGATATAAACGTGGGCAATTCATTTTTATTTATAATTTATTAAGTGCTGACTTAAAATAGTCCTTACATGCCACCTTACCTTTAACAGGATTTACGCTTGCCACCAAGGGTTAACCTCGAGAGTTGTTTGCCCTAACGTGTACAAATTGCATACAAGGCCTATCTTACTTTCTTTGAACGTTCCGCTGTATCCCTTCTTTGCATTCAAAGGAAGTAAATGTTATCATTATAGAGCACTTCTGTTTACTAGCTACGTGATGGGGACATTCTTATAGCCATGTAAGCTTAATTCATTCCCATTTTGCTGTAGTATTTAGCTACTTAGCAGTCGGAGAAGTGACGAAAAGTTTTGGGGCTATGACTTATTAGCAAGGTACTAGCTACCTTAAGGACAAATGCAATTCACGCTTCATGGAAAATGCTTCGCTGAAAAGAAATCAAAGGATTATGAAGATGGGAAATATTGTGATGGAACACTTTTATCACTCAAACTCACTTTTCTCTCTAAAAGAAAGATTTAAGCACAATTAAGTTTTAAAATGTAGTAGAGAAACTTAATCTATGCTTTTGGTGAAATTCCATTCAAGGATTTCGTATAAATTCTCGAGGAATTTGCATATCAACTAGCTACTTTTGTTGCGATAAGCAATTCCCTTATTTTCCTCACATGGATTAGCAAAACCAATATTTTGTTCTTTTCTATTTGCTGTTCCATCTCGAAAAATAATGATATAGGTTTACTCAATGGCGGAGGAAGGGAATTCGGTCGGAGGGACAAGAATGGCCTGTAGAGGCGCTTCCAAGTAAGTTGATACCCTATGCTTCAGTACGGTAAAAACCTAAAAAGGGCGCCGACAGTCGATTTGAGTCCTGGGGGGAGGGGGCGACCGCCCCCTCTGACTATATGGTAGCTCCGCCACTGGGCTTACTTAACATTAAGAAATGATTGCTTGTGAATATCAAATTATCAATGCCACCCATATATTCAATTTACAAAAAAATGAAACTATGAAGGAGAAAAGAGATGTCAAAGTGAAAAGAGTACCATAACAGTTTGGATTTTAATTACCTTCCCTTGTTTCAACTTCACTATGGAGTTGAAAATGTAAATGCCTTCATCAGCTGATATCTCGAGATGGCTACCAAGTGAGATCTAAATGCAAATTTTACCAGAATTCTTGCTTCAGGGTGACATATCAGAATTAAATGAAAGCTTAAAGGGAATCATTCAGTCCAATTATTTTGTAATGAGTTTGAAGAAAATCATTTCATCACAATGTTTCTAACTGTCTAATAAGTCTCATTACTCATACATCACTTCCAATAGTCACCGAAAATGTGAGAAATTGCACATGATTTGTGAAAAGTGTCTAGGCTCGTCACAAATTTGTAATAAATTATTTAAATTATTAATTACCCTTTCATTGCCATTGTGTGTCAGATGTGCAGAATCTCTTAGTTTGACCATTTACCATCAAGATGTGAGTAAATTTCAACAGGTGTGAAAACAATCATGACTTTTGTGGACCAATTCAATAAGCCCCTTTAAAGCGATTATTTCAATTTAGCTTACACATGTGAAAGATCCAAATGTTGTTATTTAAATGTTAGTATATCTTCGTTAAGAGAATGTTGAGCTTTGCCTTATGAGGTTGTTCTGGTATTTCCTTATGTAGTTTGCGTTTATCAAAAACGTTTCCCTAAGGTGCCAGAAATTTACCATCTAAGTTGAACTCTTTGGAAAAATTTTAAATAAAAAACACACTAGTGGATTCAGAGAATCAGCTATAAGTTTGCTTGTACTGCTAAGATAATTTCCTTTTGCACAACCTCTAGATAACGGAAAACCATCTGATATCAAGTGCTTTCTTTTTAGGCGTTTTTTTTCGGTAGAGGGGTGGGGAGGGATTGTGGCGACACAATGGTTCAATTGTACTGAAGGACACTTGCTCAAAAGAATAATTCTGTCCCAATGTGAGAGGTCTAGCCTATATACAGGCACTTTTTAATTTTTTTTATAATATGATCAAATGTAGGCCAACAATCATGTTGTACTGATCATGATTTTTTCTTTCGACTTTAAAGCGTTCTTGACAAAACCGGGAATGTTTATGAATATCAAAATACCATCCATCTCCATTCGTCTATGACGTCATCTTTGAAGATAGTCTCATCCATGGGAAATTGATCAAGACAAAATTTGCTTCTTATTCAGCTGTTCAGGCTTTCGATGTTATTGGTAGTTTGCAATTTTCAAGTTTTCCACCCTTGTGAGAATGACTCATGTTGCTACAGACTGTTATAATGTCTACTCTTTTAATGTTTTCCTGTCGTATGTTGATTGTAAACAAGTTAGAGGTCATTTCATTATCGAATGGTTGTTATTCTCTTATTGTTAACAGCACAAATAACTGTGCAAGGCACATGGGTTCCACCCATTGAAAACTTTTATTGAAAAAAAATTGAAAAATCAGCAAACTCTTGCAAATCTCCTCTTATTGCATTACAATCACCTCTGAAGACGTTTTGAACATAACCATTACAAACAAGAGGTAAGGTTACGAAAAATTCTCCTTGAATTTCACAATTCACAAACAAAGATATTGTTACATTGGCCATTCATGAACTAGAATGACGGGGCATACTAACTCTGATTGGGGTGACTTCTTTTTCCCTTTCAATTTTTCTCCATGGGCCCTAATTCCTCCCCCCCCCCCCTCTTGCGCAAACACACAGAAACACATACTAGTTTTCCAATCTTGTGGTCGCAAAGTTCTTCTTGTAATGTTTGTTGACAAGACTAAGTATCCTAAATTGTTCATGCTCCATTTCAGGAAAAGTGACACCTATGTACCTATCCTTTCGAGTAATGCTTCCAAAAGCAAATAGGATGTGTCACGTTCCTACAGTGTTACAGAACGATCCAGTGCACTTAACTTGTGTCCCCGCAACAAGCAATTGGATGGATCATTCCAACTAAAGTCTGTGTAGAGGAAACCATTACCACAGGAGATCATTCTGGGATAATCAGAGGGCACTTTTCGCCTGGAGGACACATTAAAAATGTACTTTCCTTCAAATTTGGAGAGGTAGCACGAAGTGATGAGAGAATTTTGGGGGAAAATTTATTGTAATGCACAAGTTTTTTCATGTATAGCGAAGGCAATAATGCTGTGGGAGGTCTTTGGATATCACCCGTAGTCTGATAGTATTTTTCTCATCATTTCTTTCGCTTGTAACTTAGGTGGAATTCTTGTTACAAAAAAAACCATTAAACAGTCACCAGTTCTAGTTAGACTAAAACGAAACTGATTAAAGGGTAAATTTGTGGACTGTTTAGTTCGCGTCCAATGCAATTTAAAGATAGGCTAAGTGAATGTTTTGTCCTGATTCCGACCTCTTGCAAACACTCCTGAAATTTCGGAGGCTTTGCCACCTACATTGACGCCAACGGGATCCTTGGGTAGGCCTCATGACCCAACGCTCTTTGGGTCCAGCAGTTAGGTAAAAATCCGTCCTTAATGTAGTGCCTGTCTACCTACATTAAAAGTAATTGGGGCCACTGGTTATTACACTTAGTGCAGGAAAAAAGAAGGAAGGTAAATAATGATGTGTGACTTTGTTTTTAGCGCTAATTAAGGTGTCTGTTAGTTGTTGTTTAATTGGTTCACCTCAAGGAAAAGCTTGGGAACACCTGTCCTATACAGGGATAACCGCGGGTCGCCTTTCCCGCCTTAAGCTATATAAGGTCTGCATTAGGGTACGTATGAAGTAGTAGCTTACATTTTTAACAAAAGAGAAGGTTCTATGAAACTAGTCGATCTGAGTTTGGATTATATATATATATATATATATATATATATAAATAGTTGGTTAGATGAGGTATAACGGCCCAGTTTCCAACCAATTGGTTCAAGTCGAGCCGGCCACGGCCTTTTTTCCATTTGTGACTCACTGGCTTGTTTTCCCTTACTCCATTGCTTATGCGGAACATCACGCACAACGGCAGAAGGTTCCATTT
>WURT03558704.1:0-20995 GCA_009936505.3 Holothuria glaberrima | reverse complement strand
TCAATTTAAATCGGTATATGTCGAATTAAACTGGTATATGTCCATTCCCCGTGTTATGATACCGATTGCTCGCCATATAGGGGCACGAAAAAAGGGCAGTGAAATGACAGAAACACTGGTGAAAGTTTAGGGCAAGGATAAGAGCTGTTTGACTTATTTCGTCCATCTACTCCATGTAACGGACATTTGTTTGTCCCAGGCCTGTAGTTCGCGGAGACAGAGGGCGTCACCTCTTGCAAAGGTTTCCCTTTTGCGTTTGAGGATAGAGTATCTCGCCCATTAAAAAATATTTCGTCCCCACCCTTAAAAATTATTTTGTGCTTGTTCAACAGGCAATTTCTTCCAGTTCTAATTATAACTATAAACCTTGGTTGTTTGTGCTCTCACACTTATCACCACAAAATGTTGAAAAAACCCACCTCATCCTTTCGAGTGTCACTGACGTTACAGCCACAACTGACAGCTAAATTAGTCTTTTCCAACTCTCTGGCTGGGATTTGCTATTGCCATGGAAACCCTTATAGTAAACACCGCATCCCCGGTTCATGTAAAAAAAAAAAAACTTCAGTGTCCTTTTACCTGTATAAAAAAAATGATCTTCAGCTTAGAGGGACATAGTACACTGTTCTGCACAATAAACATAATGAACAACAACCTATTTGATGAAAATCAACTCCTCTATAGCAGGGCCACAGCCTAGGCGAAATTCGAGGGGGAGGCAGTTCGTAGCACTTTCTATAAGCAGGGCACCAAGTGGCATACCTGTAGATAGTGGACACCTTTCTTTTTTCGCCTGTGTACGCCTGGGCGCTATCCTGGAAGAGGGTGTTAAGGGAGGGGTACATTCAAGGCCTGGCTTAAGTGCGAAAGTGTGATATCGTTATCAAAGCTTTAAAGTGATAATATCTTTACAAATTGTCAAATATTTATAGTGATATTCCTCGTATCCTCATATTCCTGATATATTTTACTGAGCGTAAGGTAAGAAGTGCTGAGAGCAGGGGACAACACCCTTTACTCTGAAAAGCTTTTGTCTATGCAAGGTGACTTGGATGCAAAATGGTGCTATGTTCGTGAAGCGTTAAATTGATTATATTTTTTGGAATCCTCATTATCTAGCATTTTTGTTTTTCATTTTCAGTAAGGTGTAATCGAAAGGGATGTTGCCTATGGGGAGGCATAGCACCTCTACTCTCTTTGACAATTTTTTCTTGTTCTTAGTTTTCCAGATCCAAAATGGTGCTATCTTTGGTAAGATTTGGACTTTCTGAAATTTTAATTTTGTACTGAATTCTCGGCTGTTGCAAGACACTCCTACTTAGCCCTTGAGGGATTGTCCTCAGCGCTCTTAGTACGCAACTGGGGGAACCACTGGCGCGTAGCCGTAGTGTAAGCTTTGCAAATATAGGTGTTTGACGAAATGTCTCCCAGATGACCTTTGGGGGAATGACACATATAAGACCTCAAAGTTGCATCAAAACATTCTTTACTTTAAGATTTTGTCCTTTACAACTAAATTTAGGTTTCAAAAAGAAAAGTTAGATTTGACTTAAAAGGGAAAGTCAGCCTCCCCAATTTTCATTAGTGTACTCGGGTAAGATATTTCATACATGGCTATTGAGAATCATGAGACAATATGTTTCTAATTGAGTTGTGAAATTTACGTACAGAGTGAATGTTTGATTTACCTTGAATGTGTAATGTTTATGGTCTAACATATGAAACATTGTTGAAGTGGAATGAGAGGACATTTGTGAAATTGATTTGTTGTTTCAAAATAAGTTTCCAGCAACTGCTTATGACCTTTAAATTGAACGTTTCTTTACTAGTTCAATGAGTCTAGCTGATAATAAAGGTAAGTGGAGTATCTTGTAGGTGGAAGGGTTTATTTTTCAGGAAGAGAAACTCACATTAGAACGCGCCCACGGCGGACGGAAAATTTGGGGGAAAAGGGAGCATTAATATGCAATTTCTTATGTTTTGGGGCCTTGGAATCATAATTTGGACAGTGAGACATTGAACTCTCTACAGAAGTTGGCGCATTGACGGCATTCATTGTCTGACCTGTTTGTACATGTATGGTGAGTAAATGTTTCCCTTAACGTGCTTTCTCTTTGAGACAAGAGGTGAAAATAGTTCACAGAAGGGCAATCCGCGAATAAATAGTTCAGTTTATCAACCACCACTTCAGCCAGGTTTTATCAAGGAGCTGTTCAGTAACAGCTCTCTGGTATTATCTTAGAAGCTAGCCTACATTTCCATGGCTAGTTATTCCAAAATTTAACTTAGCTCAGTCTCCAATAGTGCCTATGCACTACTGCGTCCGCTGTGGTATTAGAGTGCTTTTTAATGAGACATACAGCGAGTTACTGTTTCTGCCCTGTCATGACGCTTTTCAGTGACAAATAGTGCCCTTGTTCTTTTGTGCTGTACTCACTAAGACAGTGCTTGATTTGATAAGAAATTAAGGGTTGGGAAAAGTGAAATGACCACATATATCTACAACCAATTGTTTTTAAATTTTAACAAACTACCCCTCAAATTGTTAAGTTTGTAATGGTGGTATTTCAGAATATATGCAGATAAAGCAGAACACTTGAGTAATGAGACTAAAAGAGGTAAAAACAAATCACAAATTATGGGCTTTGACTTAATGTAGGCTGCGTTTATTTTAGCTTAAAATTGATCAGTCCTTATCAGATAAATTTGTCTCAAATTGACCCAACAAAGTTTTATTGCACGGAGCATGACATAAAACAACGTTGGTCGCTAATGATTTAGAAATTTACTTGTGAATGACCATTATCAAATAAAAAGTGATGTAAAGAAAAATATGTTTAAAAAAGATTTTTAGAGCCCGGAATGTGCAATAAGTTCATAGATAACGGTAAATAGGCACAATTTATCTTTTTTTTTATAAAAAGTAAATTAATCGACCCGGGAGATACATATTTTAATGTCTAAAAAAACATGTGTTTTCTTGTGTGTGGTAATTCTAATACTTAAAGCACCAACAATAAATAATAAATAAAACCTGTTACCCTAAACATGGTATAGGCGATATATATGTGTGGTTCATTACCAGAAAATTGAAAAGTTCAGTTCTGAAGACAAATCTTCTCATACAACCTTAACCTAGAATTGTTTGGTTATGGTCACTGTCACTACCTAAGTCAAATTACCATCTTTCACAAATGAGCTCATATTGAGACTGAAGCTTTTATCATTCATAACCTATTGAGGATTCATATGGTTCGACTACCCTATCCTCTTAAACCTCAACGGGAGAAAAAATTCTTAGAGTACTTTCTCTTTTCATAGTTGCTGTTAATAGGGAGATTTGTCACGTTATATTAGACCTATTTCAGAAGGGGGTAAACAAGAGAAAGTCTGATAATGTCTATTTTCTTGGTGTGTTACATCAAAGTAGTTCCACCTCAATTTTTGTTATTAAATCTCAAATTTGTTCGATTGCAGTTTGTTGCCTAATTATTTGTGAGTAAAATATCTAGTGCTGCATTGATTGGAAATTTAGTTTTGTTAATCTGATCATAGTTTGCACCAACTGGTGCTACATAGACTGTTTCAAATGGTCATTGGTTCTGGAAGCTGATGTGTCAGCGCTACAGGAGAGATCATGAGAGATTTTTAATCTCCCCCTTCAAAATTTACAGGACTAAGCAGTAATCGTTTGTATAAGGAGCAGATTCCTGTACTGATATTGTCATCAATACAAAGTTTGCAAATATTTTTTTCTTTTCTAGCGCTTTACGTTCCCCTGTTACTGTTACTGGTTCCCACATAAGTTCTCCATCTAGAACAGCTTGAGGGATGCACTGTTCCCAAGTCCGATATTTCCTCCAAAATAATCCGTTCTCCCTACCCATAAACCACGTGCATCACAAATTTACCTCCTATTTAGTCCGAGTTACACTATCATACGAAAATCGTCTTGGGTTTTATTTTTGGGCCTTTGCTTAGTCAAATCCTTATCAAATAACAATTGAAAAATGCAATTCATTGCTTCATTCTAACGTCCACTTTTTTGTTAATGCTAAAGGGCCCTCCCCCTTTTTTCCAAGAGGCTGATATTCCTGGAGATCTTCCACGGGCTCTCCGCCTCCAGCAAAGAGCTTGGTGTATCCAGGAGGTGTCGTAAACTGTGAAGGCCATATCAATTCCACTGAGACCATTCATTTGTTTTCCATCCCATTACCCACCCTTATCAATTCTTTAGTGTAACTTCAAAGAAGACAGCATAAAATAGAGGGGGTTTGGTGCAGATTTTCTATCGAGAGCTTGTCTTTGCTTCTACATAGTAAGTTTTTATTGCCGTGGTGCATGTAGAGCAAGAAAATTATATACTTCAAGAAAAAAGTGATTCAGTAAACTGGGGGCAATGGAAGCTGCATTGGGATGTGAAATTACATACCTTAGAGGAAAGTAAACTTGTAAAAAAGTGTTCTGGTAACAACCATTCAACAATGCAACAATGCAACAATAAACAATACACGGACATGGCCACATAAATACGTACCAGCTAAAGGAAAGCTTGGGTATGGTTGTAACTTTTCCATGGGATCATGAACTAGTCCGGAAACGGCTTGAAAACAGAACGGAGTCTTGGAAGACCTCATTTGGGCGTACTGTCCCCGACGAAAAGGGTATGACCAGGACGGCGGAATTTAGCAAAAGTTCTTTATATTCCATCAATATAACTCGCAATGCATCAGCAGAGTATTTTAGATTTTTCATACCTTGCTTATAACACATATGGGTTTAAGACATTTTGAAACATTGCCAGTTATCGGTTTTTACCCTTTGGGGCCTTTCTCTTGGCCTGAAATATTATCTTGTATCTATCAAGGCACTTGTGGGTTTGTGCATCTCTAAACTGCCCTCTGTATCCTTATCAAGGTCTTCTCCATTCCTTTGGGACCGGGTGCGTACCTTGTCGTAGCCTCAGAAGTCGGATGGTCATAAATATTCAGGTTGAACGTTCTTGCCTGTGGATACATGCACCGCCAGTAGCCGAGATTCCAAAATCTGGGGATGTATCCTCTCTATCCTTTGGTATTTTCTCAGTATGTGCACCACACATGGCGTGAAGAAATGTCTCGTTAGTGCCAATCTTAGTAAGTCTATGAAAGATAAGAAGAAAACTTTCACTTCTAAATACCGATGATGCCAATAAATATGCCTGAATGAAGATGGGATTTTTGAATTAGTTATTTTCATAACTGCCTATATTTTGTACTTTCAAAGTACCCCACAAGTATTACGTATTTCGTAATTAAGAGATCCAGATTGTCTTTTTGTACTACGAAATAACAGGAGGGAATCCAAGAGGGCATCACATTGCATCCAGTATCTCTGGATTATATTCTCGTAGAACCTCATGGAGTATTCGTAGAATGAATTGACTGAACCTATTGAATGACTGTCCTTACAAATTAGGGTTGAGCTCTGTATTTTAGATGGTACAAACTTTAGAGCGAGTTAAAATTACACGAGTAAACGGTTGCATCACCTTAAATGTAAAAAGTGTCAGACAAACCTTCAAAATCTGCATGTATTTATGATTTCACGGTACATTACGCACAATACTCTATTTGAGTTTTTCATTGTGTCTTCCTAAACTAATCAGAGCTCGACCTCACAATAAAGTATACCAGAGTATATTTTATGGCAGCCATTTATTACAGTACAGTTGAACTGAATCTCAGAATCCTCTCAACCGACCTTCACTTAAAAGACAGTGGCCAAAAAGTGTGTTTTTTTTTTAAAAAAAAACATCCACCAGGATGTAAAATTCACTACATAGTAATGTCGTGACAACTCCTGTTTGTGGAACCACGCAATTTTCTAACTTTTCAAACTCAACGCCGCTTTCCTGGACAAGCGTATGTTAACTACAGAAACATCCACGTGTTCTTTTTAAGTGGATCATTTTAACCATAATGTTGAATATTTTTGAGCTTACTGTAAAAACCTTTTACTTAAGACTCTAAAGAACTTGAAATCTTTTTTCTGCAGTGTCCAACAGAAGCTGCACAGGATCGTTCAAACATTGCCTGGTAACACTAGGATACAGTACCTACTTTTATTACCGAGTGAATTGATTACACCTTCTTCAACCTTGATGTTGGAGTGATCGCGTTTTCACACTTATTAAGAGCATCGATACTTCAAAAGACCTACAGAAGAAGACATTTCTGCGCATTCTGGACATGATACTGAATGCACATACTCCAGAGTCAGAAGAAAGACTCATCAAGGGCTGTAGAACTTTTATTCTAGGCCAAAATCAACCAAAGTTGCCTTCGTGTAGTTATGAAGAGTTTCTACATGCGAGTCTACAGTGCGACCAATTCCAGTTACATAACAGCGTGATATTTTGCAAAAGACTTATGATTGTCTCACTTTGGAAGAGCTTATATCAATGAGATGACAACGTCAGAACGTTCCTAGGCACTGATTACTAAATCCTGTCGTTGTACAATGCAGACAAGTATCAGGGAATTGCTATTTTTTATTTTTCAAAGATCAACCCCCTGCGAGTCAACATGTCATACTGTAATGTGAATGTCTGCCTGCCATAAATGGACAAGTTCTTAGATTCCAAGGTCCCATAGCGTTTAATAGTGTAACACTTCCAGTCTATGAGGTCTGATATGATGTGCAAACTTCAGTACTGTATGTATACACCTTTAATCTGGCATACACTGAAACATCACCATTACGACATCTACCTCAAATTAATTTTTCAAGCGAAGGATATTTTAGTAAGTGTAACCGAAGAATGTTTAAACTCTTTTTTTATTGAGAGTATGGTAAGAGGAAGCTAGGGGAAGTTTTGTACATTCGGAATCACATCACATGGGAAAGCAGTTCAGTCTAAACTTAGTCAAAATTCCATTAATTATATACGTGAGGCATTGTTTTGACTATCATAGGCAAGCCGATTTCTTATGTCCCTTGTAACTTATCAACACTTTTTGCACTAATTCATTTTTTATGTACATTAAAGTAAAAGGAACCCCCAACGGTAGTAGAGGTTTGATTAATGCTTTAAAGTGTACCTAAAGTTTTGAATTACAAGAACATATATTTTAGTGTTTGGAAAATGGTCTTATTACCCAAATCCCATTTTATAGACCTTTCTGTTGCTGGAATATAAAATGTTGAAGTTTATTCACCTAATTTGAAATAGTCCATTGCCCAATGATTCGTAATGTCCTTCTTGTAAAACTCACATCACTTGCTTTTTTTTTCCCTTTTGAAATTAAAATTTTTACATGACCTTTGAAAAATTCCTGTTTTCTTGCATAGCATTTTTTACCGAGAAGGTTTGTGTAGTCAATCCCCTCGCCTCTTAGAATTATCACATTTTGGCACAAGAAAACAAAGACGGTAATCTGAGTAGTACAACAATGATATCACAAACTATTGTGTAATATACCCATTTTAAATTGAATGAATAAACTTCAACATAAACTTAAATTTTACATTGTATATCTCAGTTCAGAAATACCCCGTGAAGAAGGAAGTTCCACCATTTGGATTCATCAAGCTTTGTTATATATATTTTTGAAACAATATATTTCAGGTACACTTTAACTTCAATTATTCATATGGCCAAACCATGCCTTCTTATAATACCATTAACACTGAAATATATCAGAGTTAAAATGACAGCGCCCATGAACTAAATGTTCAGTAAATTAAGAAGAAAGTATCCTTCATGCGTTCTTAGGAAAAGTGTAATTTCAAAACAAAAAAATTCATTCAGTGATTTTCAATGAAAACTTTAAAACACGAAAATTATGTCAACGTTCCAAAAAAACGTCATCATTTGTACAGGTGACTGTCCAAGTTTACTTCTTTTCATGGTTATGTAGAAAGGTCTGTAAAAAATGAATATCATCTCAAACACTTTTGCAGTGCTGCATATGATCCACACTGTAATAGCAGTATGACTTTGTAACTTCTAGTGTCGTTTAAAGAAGAGGGGTACAAAACTAAAAAAAAAAGATTTTTTTTGCATTGGGCCTTACCGTTCCGTTATTTTTCCTTTCAGTATTCTCAGTTCCAACGATGAGGAAGTACATTACGCACCAACCTGCCCAACGTCTTGCAGCAGTATTACAATTCCGTGTCTAAAGTCGAGCCATTTTTGTAGCGGGTTAGAGGCAGGCTTTCTGCTTGTAAAGGCATCCGATTGGGGGATGCATTATGAGGCCCTATAATAGCTTGTTCTGGGGGCCTGCATAACCTTCATTAATAACATCAATTTAATTGTTGTTTACTCCCCGAAAATGTGATGGTAACGTCATGATTATCTGTCCAACTGGTGACTTCTGTATTCTTTTTTTTTTTTAATTCTAAGCTTTTAAACAGTAAAAAGCACAAACATCAACCTTCCAGTCACAGGTTTTAAAAACAATACATCACAGATACTATCTCATAACATCAGCAAGTTTACCCGTTCATTTCTTTCAAGACTTAATCGTATTTTAGAATTGAAATGTACCTTACTTAGGTTATTTTTTATCTAGGAAATCCATCATGAATCCAGAAAGTTATCAAGTCGACAACTCTTCAACGCCGGAGCTTTCTTCTAAAAGCTGTTCGGTGAATAAATTTGAAAGACCTAGTGTCTTAGAACATCCTGTGCCAACAATGATGTGAACCGTCGTTTCTGATCTTCTAAGAATGCAAATTTTCTAGTTACCAATCAATGTAACAAGTCATTTGTTACTAATAAAACTGTATTACGTTATTCGCATGGAAGCATCTTACGAAAAGTTTGTGCATACGTTGCAGGACATCAAGCGGTGTGGACTTATTACTACTAATGCATGCTTCAATGTTCTACGATCTACCGTGATTATCTTGAAGCAGTCAAACGCTCGTACGTTAAATATCCTGTTTTACCTCAGAGAGTTAATATGAATAGAGGGCAGTATTTAGCAGATACTTAATAGAACCATACTTTAGAAATATAACAGTGATTGAGCCATTAAGCTGCTCCATGTCTGAACCTACGTTTGTCTATAGTATAATGTTGTAATGCTATTTTTAATGTAGTTTATCGTCAACGTGTTCCTTTCTTTGCCTCAGCTATGCCTTAAATGTATCATGTACTATCTAAGATATAAGTGGGTCTCTTAAGAGTCATACCGGCTTAGCTATTTTTCAGATAACTAGCCTCGTGTATGACACAACATGGTGGTTTGATATTGATACCGGTAGAGTATTAATGGCGGGATGGAGTGCTATTTTTCATCGAATGAATGAAAAGTTGATAAACTTGTTATAGTGTACATCCACTTATTCATATATTTTCTGGGGCATTTTTTTCAAAATGGGTTAAAAATTGCAAAGGTAAAGCCTGTGTATAAGCCCGGTGATGCAGAGATTGTTTCTAATTAAGAGCTTTGTCAGTTTTGCCCACTATTTTTAGGATCTTTAAAAGACTTGTTTATAACAGATTGTTTAATTTTCTTACTAGGAATAATCTCTTATATACAGGACAGTATGGTTTCAGGAAAATCAGTCCACCTATATGGCTGCTTTAAACATTTTTCGATGTTATTGCATATAGGTTGGTTAACAGAGCCTACACTTCAACTTTGTAAATTTATGGAAAGCCTTTAATATTATTAAACAGTGTTCTACTCAAAAAGTTATAAAGGTATCGGGTACTGTGTGTGGCACTTAATATGAATTGGTTTAAAGTCATCTCACATATAGACAATAATTTGTCAGTAACAAAGGTTAAGATTTAAATCCTAGGAAAATTAGGGTTGGTTTCGTACAAGCCTTTACACCTTATTTTATATAGCTCTGTGTTTTTTTAAAACGTATCAATAGGCTTAAATGCACTTTGACAGTTCCCAGCAGAAAGACTACAAACATTCAGGGAAATCTTTTTTTTTTACTTTTGCGTAGTAGCGACCTAGTTTTACCTCCCATAACTTGACGAAAACTATCCGTTTGTTGCTTCTATATGCCAAATTGGCCAAATGTTAACGGAAGTTTGTCAACCTGACAAGGGTACCATATTTGTTCGGTCTGACAAAAAGGAGAAACAACTATTAACCTTCATAGTCATGTGTGTTTTGGTGAACAAGCACATGTAGAAGATTGCAAAAGAAATATATAGGTGATGAAAATGTTCCACCTAGTCCAAAAGTGACATTGATCTGAAAATGTTGTTCCGGATGTTACATCTTCCGTAAATAATTATGGCTGACTTTGACAAGAGGAGAAAAGTACATTCATTCTTATTATCAAGTGGAATTATAATTTGGACCACAGTATGGGGTTCACACAATATAAAGTATCTCAAAAAAATTAATCATCATAGCATTATCAAGTTCATGTAAGGGTTTTAAATTGGAAGCTGCTTGTCCGTTAACTGTTCTGTAATGTCCGAAACAAAATGTTTTGTCCTCACAGAAACAAACAGAGAGACAATCCTCGGAATTTTCATTTTCAATTTGAAGATAATTTAGAACTTATATAAAAATCTTGGAAAAGGAGCTGGTTGACTTCTTCCAGGTATTTGGCATTCTAGAGTCAAATCGATATTTCCGTTAGCAGTTGAACGTCCAAAACAAATGTAACTTCCAAAACAAATAAAGTCACCTTTGTTGGACAAAAATCAATAATTGGAGAAACTGGACAGTCAAACAATTCTGATTAGGTATGGTACTCATGATGGAATGAGTTAATACTTGAATGAACGTAGACAAACCTCCTTAGCAAATTTTATGGCTAAAGACTCAGTTTGACTACTGTAATAGCTTACATGGCTAGGTATTAGGGATTGCACAGGCTGCAAAAGTGGAATTACAGAGCTGTTAATTATGAACTACTCCAGTCATAATAATTTTGTTTCAGCTTGAAAAATATGAAATTTAAAACAAAAATTGTAAAACTCCCAAGTTAATGTAACTTTTATAAAACGGATGATTAACATCCTCAGAATTTTAACAATGTAACGTCCGAAATAGCCTATTAATTTACCTCTTCGAAAAATAACTCCCACTGAAAGTGATATGAGTTGGGCGTATTATGCTTTTTGTTTTGCTACTGTGGGTAGCTATAAACAACATGAGTTTCCTGGTGGGTGTTCGAGTAAAATTTTCTAATTTATCATTTCTATACCAAATTTGCTCTTTCAAACGCCAAATAATAGTGAGTAAATATGAATGTTCTAATCCTGTTGAATTTGTTCGAGGGAAAATAAGTAATTTTTGGTCAATTTCTATGCTGATCTTTCAAAATAAATAAATAATTGTTGGAAAGCAGCTGTTTAGAGTTTTCTATGGAGCAAAGTTGACAGAATATTGCGTCCAAAACAGATGCGGACAGAGCCAAAACCAGATATCACAAGTACAGTAATTCTTTTCAAAAATTCCATCATGTATGCAACTGACAAGTAAGTTTTACAGGCATAAACCAACTGGTTTCTTTATTTCCTAGAACGATTTCAATATAAACATTTCTCTATTTTAAGTAATTTTTCAACAAAGAATGATGTAAAATGTTAACTTTCAGTTGTTACTGTATGATAGTTGTACTGAATTTTCTTCAGAATGTTCGCTTCACATCTACATTCCTTTAAATACTTGTGATATCACTAAAATCCATCAACACGCATCTATTTTGAACCTTATTTCTACAACAGTTAATGTCTTTACTTTCAGTTTCATACATGTAGCATAAAAAACTCCACTATTAAGCTTAAACTTTTTGTTCCTATTAAATATAAAAGTTGTACGTGTCAAAACAGCACACTAGAACCTTCTAAAATGGTTTTCAGTTTTTGCACCTCTGGTTGACATATTTGGTACATGTTAAAAAAATACCAGAGCTATATGCTAATGGTATGTGTAAATCTTCAGGACTACTTATAAATTTGGACAATTTGTTGATGACACAACTGCTTACTGTTGTATTACTTTTTACTGTTTACTGATGACACAACTGTTTACTTTTACTGTTTACTGAAGTATCCTTAGATTTAGACCTCTTGGCATACTTGCTACGTGCGAGCAAGTTATCAACACATATCAATAAAACAAAAATGTTCGTGTTTGACAACAGCAGAGATGATACAACTCAATTTACCTTAAAATTTTAAGGTACTGTCAGGGATTACAATCGACAGTAAGCTTCCTTGGAAGAATCACGTAGATATTGTGGCAAAATTCGTTTCTAGAATGGTTGTTGTTATGAACAGTTTAAAATATCATAGTCATAGCAAAACTTTATTAACTTATTTATAATTCCTTAGAAGTCACTGAGCTTACTTATAGTATTTTCTTATCAACGGGGAATCGCCCCAAAACTTCGTCTAACTCTTTGTTCTCCAAAAGCTGTCTATTTAAATCTCAAATGTTCGGCCCCTACATCCATGCACTTTCATATTTTTATAATCTTCATAGTTCTTAATATTCTTATTTTAAAGGATCAAGTATTGATGCCGATTAGAATTTCCCATATAGACACCACAAAAACCAACTCAGGATTGTTTTTTAATTCGTTTTTCCAACCAAATAACACTCATCATTACTACCATACTAAAGGAACAGATAAAATATACTACAATGTTTCACACGGACGTTTGCTTACTCTCACACGAGAAGTGTTTGTGGCGTGCACTTCTGGAGTTTCCTCCATGCTAAATTATGAAATTCCCCATATATTGATTTGTTTAAGAGTACTTCAAGAATTTTTTTTCATTAACTAATATTTTTATTATCGCAATTGTTTGTTGTGTATTATGAACCTTAAAATTCCTGATTAATTTTTGAACTTTCTTAACCATAGCTGTATTTGTTTTCTTCAGAGTAGTATTTAAAATAAAAACCTCTGGAGAGGACCAGACTAGAAAAGCGTAATCTGCCTTCTGGTTTCTTTTGTTTTCTTACGTCATTTTACTCTCTGTTCTTAATTTTTTATAAACACGTGTATGCAGTGAAACTGAAAAATAAATGGCACGGGAATGTGTCAACCTTAGCAAACCGCAATCTTCGACTCATTTTATGATATGAATTGATCGGAGGGTAAAGAATCTTTAGAGAAACTATTAATGTTACGAGTTAGGCTGCACTTTTTTAAGTAGAGTCATGTTAAGACCTGAGGTACATTTGAAGGTGTATAACGAATCAAGTAAGTTGTTTTCGGTGGTGCCCTCAATGGTTTCTAATCTAAGAAGCACACATAAAACTTCCAGATTGCTCAATTCTCTGCCCCGTGACAATTGATTCATCATCACCATTATTGTGGTAAAAATTCCTATCCCTTCACCCAGTTGAAACAGCTACCTCGCCGTCGGGCAAATCCTGGAAAACCCATGCATTCGTTTAGGAGAGTAGGGGGAGGGGAACTGCAATGAGAAGGAGATCCTGTAGGCAAAAGACGTCGGAAAATGTATCCATTCTATTACATTGACAGTTGTTTTCTTGAGAAATAAGTTTGCAGCTTCGACCCCGTTTCAGCGCTTCTCGCAGTAGGTGCACTTTAATTTTGTTTCGAGGTATTGAATAACTTTCCGCAACTGAAGAAAAAGTGCGCAAATTAATGAAAGGGTACAGCAATTTTTAAAGTCTCATGCCCGGTAGCAAGGTACATCTTCACAAGTCATCAGTGAATAATCAGAGTGAAACTGTTGTTTGAATTAATGTTAATGAAAGTGCAGTCATCGATTGTTAAAAGAGTTATAGTGATACTCATAAATGTGTTTGGGGTGATACAACAGCCCAGATTTAATTATTTGCTTACATTATCGTTGCTGCATCTTTTGTGAGCTAGTGTTTTGCCATTCCGTCACAGATGAACAGTCAAGTTGATCCGTTATACAGTGCTTTTCACTTCACAAGGTTAAGATCAAATTTTACGCTCAATTCTATTCACATGGTATCAGTATGATTTAATAAGGCTTACTTCAGTTTCAAGGTGCGGTTGTAGAGGATCGCACAAAAGGTTTCGGAACCTAAACTCTGTACTCAATACTCATGAATTAATCCCCTTCCCAAGCGTAAGTGAATCTAAAATAATAAGAACAAATGAATAGTTTCGGCGTACATCCTTCTAGGTCCTTGTAGTAACTGCATTCATTCTTGGACGCCGACTAACTCTCTGCTTACTGGAGAAACATTGGAACGTTTAACGAAACGAAAATGCAAATGAAAATTGTGAGAGGAACAGAGGAGGTGGAAACAGAGGAGGTGGAAAATGATCTTGTAATCAGAGATCTAAGGACCATAAAAATAGTTTGGAAAGCCTCGCCTTCTTTCTCATAAGCCAAGTTTAGCAACGTAAACAGACATGAATCTAACAATGGTAATACGCTAGTCTTTATAAACAAGCTGTGACTCATTACTAAAAATAATTAATAGGAATGTTACAGGGTGCGTTGAATTTTGCGATGATACGGCTAACTTCGGGTGAACTCACTGTCCCGGGACGGCCTCTTGCAAGTTTTTACCTTTCAAGTGCATTACCGGATCTAATTTATTAATGGAGGGTAGTTATATTTAGCAGATTTTTGAAGGTATTCTAAGTGTGACTAATTGGGAAATTGTGAAAACTAGCGGGAAAGGCTAGTTTCAACTGCGTTCAGCTAGTAAGATTCGTTTCAGCCTCCTGCGTGTACTTACGGGAGAGGGCGTCCCTCACTGGGGGTTACTCCTCGAAAGAAACCACCTGTGAAAGGAATGGTTCAGCTAAGTCACCTGTAGGTGTGTTAATTTTGTTCCTTGATTAGTTTACTTCGGTAGGAACGTTTCATAGACTCTTCACGAGATTTCAGGGGCTAATACCGTTACAGGAGTTCATAAGTTATAGTGATGATAGAGGTTGAATGTTTTTAGTGAATAATTATCAAGTGTGATGTGTATAGTCTATGTCACATGGGAACGAAAGAATATTTTTTCGGTACATGTGAGGTACGTAATCTTACAAGGGCGTAGGAAGCGGGGGCTGGGGGCGACAGCCCCCAGAAAAATTTGTGGGGAACTGAAGTATGCTTTAGCCCCCCCCCCACACACACTTTCCAAGCACGGAAACCCGTTATTCGTCTCTTCTGTAAAAAAATGTCAAAAATTTGCAGTAATTTACCTTAGAATTTGTCCAAAATAATGCACCAGATTGCATCTAAGGGCCCACAAATATAAAAAATTTTTCAAGAGGCTAAGAAAAATAAAAAAATCCCAGTAATTTACCTTAGAATTTGTCTAAAATGATGCACAAGATTGCACCTAAGGACCCTCAAATATCAAAACATTTTCCAAAGGGCTAAAGAATGTCAAAAATGTGCAGTAATTTACCTTGAAATTTGTCAAAAAGCATCTTGGGACCCACAAATATCACAAAATTTTCCAAACGACCACAAAAAGTCAAAATTTTGCAGTAATTTACCTTTAAATTTTTCCGAAATGATGCACCAAATTGCAACTTAAGACCCTAAAATATCAAAATAATTTTCCAAAGGACAAAGAAATGTTAAAAATGTGCATAAATTTACCTTTAAATTTTTCCAAAATGATGCACCAAATTGCATCTAAGGACCCTCAAATATTAAAATGTTCCAAAGGAGTAAGAAAAGTAAAACAAATTGCATTGATTTACCTTAAAATTATTCCAAAATGATGCACCAAATTGCAACTTAGGACCCTAAAATATCGAAAAAAAATTTCCAAAGGACTAAGAAATGTAAAAAATGTGCATTAATTTACCTTAAAATTTTTCCAAAGTGATGCACCAAATTGCATCTAAGGACCCTAAAATATCAAAAAATTTTCCAAAGGGGAGGGGGACACCCCTTCCCTCAGACCCCTCCCCGAGGAAGGCGATCCGAAACAAGGTTCAGCCCCCCAGTCTTGAACAGCCCTCTACGTCAATGTAATCTTATACTCTCATGTGTTAAAATTATTTGCAAGGTTGTGAGAAAGGAGAACGTACCGTACTAGTTGCAAGTCATCACAGTGTATTTTATTGGTGTTATGTGTTTTGACTAAGGGCTAAGTAATTTTATATTGTATATATTACTAATATCAAGAGTGTAGAAGGGATTGAAACCTCACCTGAATTTTGACCTCCACCACATGCATTAAGGCAATAGGGATCTTCCTCTTAATATGATCATTCTATGTTTTAGGTATAATAAATCATTTCTGTCTTAAGATATCGTGTTTAAAAGCCAAGCGTCACAAACACATAAGCATGCACACCCGCAAGTACACACACATACACTCCCGTGTTTGCATAGATTTCCTTCGCCGCCGGCAAGGAATCAAAAACTATTCTAAACTGGAAGTAAAACTAATATCCATTCCTTGGAGGAATGGGCAACAAAAGCAGCAAACGGGTGAGTAAAGAATACAGGCTGCCTCTATCGGCCTGATAGAAATGCCAGCTGCCTAAATAGAATCAAATACCCCACAGCATGAGCATAAGAAAAACACTCAAAAAATGGCGTATTCTGTACAAATTGCTTAAATGGATCCAATATTGAAAGAAGAGGCTCACTCTTCGAGACTAGTCAACGACATACCGTAGCGCATCTATAGTAAGATTTGCGGATTTCCCCGGGGAACGTTGTGACAGAGCGAGCTTTTATATGCGATTTCGCAAGCCCTCGATGACTTAATATCATAACTGCGACAATGAAATTTACAGCATTTTACGTAATATTTTGTGAAACGCAAACTTTTATTAAGGGTTTTCAGATGGGGGCGGTGGGAAGACACCCAAAAATACATATATTTCAGGTGTCGAGTATGTCATGAGAAATTGAATGGTCCAACTCCCAGTCCGATCCGACCTTGTTTAGTTAAGTTATGGCACTTTAAAAATATGGCCACCATCTTGGATTTTTTCAATACCGTCTGATATGAATCTTCACGTTGTTACATTTTGGGCAAAAAGTTGTTACAATTTGGACCAAGTTGTTGCATTTTCGTCAGTTGTTACAAAATGGGTCGTAACAGAGCAAGCATTTAAAATGCATTTCTTTTTATACAACAAATGATCCTAAGCTTGCCCTAAGCAGTGTCCATCTTGAACATCGAATTAAAAGTTGCACAAACCTCAGGGCAACATTGGCGGCTCGCCAAAGAGACGCGGGAGGGTGAGGCAAGCGCCCCCCCCCCCCCAAGTTTGCAAAGCATGCCGTCAATCTCAGAAATAATGATAACATGTTATCTGGTTGAAATACAAAGTAGTCACCATACTTGTACTGTACCAAACGGAACCGGACCATTGATATTGCCGGAGGAGGTGGGTGTCCGAGACTCCTCGAATACCAATCTGGTTTTGCCTTCCCCAAACAAAATTTCTTAGAGCCGCTATTTCAGAGTATACATTTAAAAACGCATTGTAATGCCCGTGTTTGGCAGTGCAGTGAAAAACGAATGACAAACAATCGACCCAACTAATATTGTGCCAATATGATAATCGGGAGAGGTCTTAACCTAAAGCACCCTTTAGCTGCACGATCTTTCAAGAAGCCCTCAAGCCAAGGAACAGCAGAACCAAAAGCAGAAGAAAAAAACATAAGAACAAGAATGATTGTGTTTTTGTTTCCTTATCAAGCTCAAGAATAGTACCATTCTTGACCTTCAGGTCAGTCTTTTCAGAACTGTGAGATATTTTAAAAGCTGACTGATGAACGCAGTTAGATTGTTTTCCTGTAGACGGAACATAGAAACAGCAGAATATGTTTAAAATTTTGTCTAGAGCAGGTATATCAGACACTGGCCGGTAATTAATTAGTAGAAAAGGGATCGGGCCCGGTTGACCCTCATACTGGTATTACCGTCGGTGGTAATTGCTTTCAGGGGAGAACACACCTCTAAAAAAGCACCTTCAAACTTTTCATATGCAAGTTCTTCTGTAAACAACAGAAAAATGTGGCATGCCTCTTGCAGAGCATTGTAAGATGACAGTAAGTAGCTTAAACGTTACAGATAGGATAATTCAACAAATAAAATCATGTAAATGATTCCTTGAAAACACATTTTAATGAATTGTCGATGAACGTGATAAGTCTTGAAAATACACAATTACGCACATCGAAGATTTTACTTTCCAGTCCAAAAAATTGGAAATGTATAAACACAAAGTAAAACTACTACGTTGAGACTATATTTCGTAATTAAATCAGGTCATGGAAAAATGTTAAACTTTGACTCTTGCAAAGGAACCTACCCGAACGTAGCAATTGTCCCTTGGACCCATTCATTATAATTTGGGTATTTAGTGTAAACGCCATATGTTTGACCACGACAGTACTCTAGGTCCATGCTTAATAATCCTATCAGGAACCATCGTCCGGTTTCATCTTTGACTGAATATGGCCCACCCCGATCCCCTAAACAAGCATCGGTCCAGCCAAGAGAGTAACCTGCACAGAACATATTTTTGGTAAAGATATGGCGTCTCTGTCGGAAGTAACGTTTACAAAATGGTGAGGGAATGAATGGTACGTAGGCCTCGGTTAATTTACCAGTGGCCCCTACAACCCCTTCAGTTGGTATATGCCACTTAGTTACACGACCCAAAGCTCCACCAGTTACTAACGCATGGTATTTAGTTTTGTTTGTCAAGCAAATAGGTTTAACATAGTCGGTATAGCGTCTAAGAGGAGACACTAGTTTGATTAAGGCAATGTCGTTATTAAGTGTACTTAGAACAAAATCTTCATGCTCATATATCTCTTCGATCCCTATGAATTCTTCAGATTGTCCTTCATGATCACCAAATCGAAAAGAGAGATCTTGCTTAACTAGGTGATCATTCACATGGAAACAGCTGGCGGCAGTCACAACCCATTGTCTGTCTATTAACGCTCCCCCACATATGATTTCGTGTTCATGTTTGTACAAACGTGCAACCCAAGGGGCAGATCCTTTCACGACATCTTTTACACCAACGAATCGAACACCCAAAGCAGTTACTTGAGATGAGTGCAGAGCTCCCTGAGATGTAACAGTCCCGCAGTCTGAAAAGAGAGAAAGAGAGACATATTTTCACACAATAATGCTGTTCCGAGTTCTGTTGATACTGAAGGACATCTTAGGTACACAATTTAGAAGAAAGGAAGGTACAAGTAGCAAAGGTCGCAAAATGAAATTCATTGAACTGATTCAGTGTTAAATCTTCGCTGTGAAGATCCTTAATTTTGTCTGCAAGCTCTGCTTGTGCAACCATTTTCATGACTTACTGGTACTAACCAGCTCCTGCCTCTTCTGTATTTTTCTTTTCAACTAAAAAAAAGCTGACCACCTTTGAATCGTGGCCCCATTTCTTCAAACCTGGTTATGCAAGGTTGGTACAATTAATACTAGAATATTTTCATTTAAGCTGGAGGCAGTAGCTCGGCAGAAAGTTACTAAGAGAGGTCTATATTTTCTATGAAATATACCAACGGTAACTGGGCAGATGACCTTGGGTAAGCAGAAGTTTGTCTTCATTGCACCAAGCGGGGATCCTTTTAAGTAACATTGGGGTCACGTCATTACCACAGGATATAATGATACAATTACGAAATCGCAAAGTGCTCAGTGGTCAGGGGTTCGCCTTCGGGCATTTTACCAGCCTTTAGGCAACGTTATAGTGGGTGACATAGAGGAGACGTTACCGAAATCCCTGGAACATGAAAAACGTGATAACGCGTTGACTATTTCGTATTTACATTGAATACGCACTATACATGGGGCCGTTTCTTAGAATAACCAGACCAACATTTTGTACAAAATTGTTTGCACCTATTTATGCAAGCTCTAATATCAGCAAGTGCTTGATGAACCACAAAAATTTTACCATAATGCCTCCCAGACTGCTGGCAGTAAGGCTTTCGAGTAAGTTGCATGAGGCTGTAGTTTTTTTTCTCAGGTTTTGTGTTCTGGAAATTTTGATATTACAATACGGTAATTTAGCACAAAAAAACAGTTAATGGAATCTCTTTACAGGTAATAAATTGTATTTTTTGTATTAATTTTTTGCCCAGAAACCCATTGCAGCTTAAAAGAGCCAAGCCCAAAGTTTGGTTCACTGCAACAAATGCTGTTCTGGTAGGTAATTTTTTTACCCTAAAAGCCAGATAGTTATACGAAGCACGCGCGTGGTATTCCAAGTACATCAACAATGTCTTCTCACTGAAGTCTTTGATGCTGCTAAGGAAAGCAACATGGGGAATTTAGGTAGAGGTTAATTATAGAGTGAGTGCCATTTTCCTTCGTACATGTCAAAAATGAAACTAATACTAGCTTAATGTAGTGAGCTGATGGTCCACATAAAAGTAGTGGTCTTCTAGTTAGAAAGATCCTGACAAACAATTAATAAGAAAGATTTCCGGATGATGGCCTCACGCTTTGGGCATCTAGACTTTTGGTCTGTTCATAACATTACGTGATGTTATCACATGCACTGAGCGCGTAATGTTTACGCACTATTTCTGAACAAACATACGAAAGGTGTAGATTCTCGGCCGGGAGACCTACACACCATGGAACTCCATGGATTTTCCCTGTGATATGTGCTTTCTCTGCTGTGTGAGTTCAGCGAAGAAAACAAGAACCTAATACAGGGAGTAACAAATCTCATCTCCTTGTAGGTCTTCTATATCATGTAGTTAAAGTAATGTCACAAGATACTAATAAGTTAGTAATTTAAGGTTGTGTGAAATGCGCCCTTTAACCCATCAGTTACATGTGACCTTTGAGCTTTTGCATAGTTAAAGCCAGTTTTATCTTTCACCATATTTGATAGTTAACCTCAGCCTAGTAGCACTTTTTTAAATTTTGCCTTACCATTTAATTTATACCTTGTGTCTGATGACCATTTTAACTTTACTCATATGCAACTCACTTCAAAGTCTGCACCGGATCTGACTAACGGCCTAAGAGGAGTTTGCTTCACTATGTTAAACCATTTGCTTTTCTATCCTGCGCTGAACTCAAGTGGTTTAATGACTTTT
>WURT03558593.1:0-20995 GCA_009936505.3 Holothuria glaberrima | reverse complement strand
TGCCAAAATCTCCAAGACCCTAGTACAGAGCTCAGAATTTCTGGAACAATATAGAGAGGGCGCACTTACGATAGTCGAGAACGTATGTACTAGCTAGTACTAGGGTCTTAACCAAGACTATGTCTTACGGTAAAGTCAGCAATATAGCGCCTTCGGCGCTTACACGTGTTTCTGCGCGTTAGCGTGAACATCATTGTTATATGTGGACAGAGAGTCACATAATCAAAATGTCTCCATCAATGATGTGCACGCTAACGCGCGCTTTAGCATGCACATCATTGTTCTCCACTAAATGACCCAAATGAGGCTGACCAAGATCGCTGCGCTACTGACGTGTGCCTAATTTGATTAAATCTCCAAAATTTCAGATAAAATAGAAACATGATTGGTGGAAAATTGTCACGAACCCGCCTTCATTCTTGTCGCTGATTATGACCAAAACGTGCATATTTTTCGAAATTTTTCCAACTTTCTCTCATAATCTGTCGACACTGAACCGCTTGAGTAAGTCCAAATGTTACAAAGAAAATATAGGAAGCAGCCATATTGGTAAGCCTTAATATTTATGAAGGTGTTGACACTGCGCATAGGACGTTAGAGCAAGATGCTCTGTTCATAGAGAGATATGTTTTACGATTGTCCTCAATTTTGTATTCCTGCTGTTACACAGGTGGGAAAGGGGGTTAAGATGGGGTAGGAGTAGGTGTGTTCCTTCGTTACTTCTTTGTTTTAGTGGTTATTAGGTTTCTTTCGTCTGTTCTTTCTTTTCTCTGTGTCTTTTCTGTTAGTCTTTGTAGTAAGGCTATGGGGAGTTCATATTTCAAGCCCAACAGGGTTTTTCGTGTGCTTCCCTTTACCTCATGCATGTATGGTTCTTTTACCATTCATCCAATGTTAGGAGTGATGACGTCATGGCTTTTACAATGCTCCCAAGAACAAGTAGTTTTACTGGTGTAAACATTTATCAGTTTCTGTTTGTTTTAAAAATGATTGTTATAAGCACTTCCGCTTAGATATTTTCGCTCCTATGAGGAGTCAATTCGTCATTTTGAGTTTGGTATCTGTGCTTGTAATGTCTTTCCGGTAAAAAAAAAATAGCTGTCTGCTTTTGTGTCGGTGTTAGTCGTAATAGGCTACTACACCCGGGCACACTTTCTGTTCTTCGCAGTTGACGTCACGCGACTTCATTTTGAGGGAAAGCAAATCAGTACACTGGACGCACGACGTAGACTTCGCACGTGCACGTAGTACACGTACAGGCGCGTATCCGACCTGTAGACAAATCAGCTGTCTGCATTTTTGTTGGTGTAAGTAGTAGCCTATTGCTGACCGCTTACCTCCGGCCGATGGCGCACTTTCTGCTCTGTGACGTCACTTACATACGGTTTATAGGTGGCGTTCGATTTACCGGCTCGAGTAGCTCGAGCGGCTCGAGCCAGCGTTCGATTTTCCAAAACGTCATCAAAACGTCACAAGTGGAGCCGGCCAAAACGGCTTAGCGAGGTGGTCTACTTGAGCCGCACGACGTGTTTAACGTCACGGTAAGATGGCGACACACTTAATGACTTGCATTCCGGAAATCTGTCCCTGCAATACTATGAAAAGGGCTAAGAAAACTTCCTAAAACAAAGTAAGCTGGTAAGTGGGAGTGAGGCCTATTTCCAATTATAAGCGGCTCCTCTATCAACTCACTGTTAATATACCGTAACACTACATTTGGTGCGGTTTGACGGCGGTTTTTTATTCTCGAAGAGTTGCAACTGGGAACCTAGGCCTACCGTTGAACTTCAATGTGGCTGAATTCATCGGCGGCGATCCAGGGGGTGGGGGATATATCCTTCCATGAAATTAGATGTGGGGATACTGTACACTATATCCCCCATGAAATCAACCAGGTGGATCCGGAAATCAGAAAACTTAACCTTTTTCTAGACTTTTTACAATAGGCCTATCTATTTTTTAGGAAATACTTTTGACAGTTGTCATAGTTCTGTAGTATCACCTTGCAAAACGTGGAAAAGGCCATTTCCCCACCATCTGGTGGTATTTTTGGCAAAATTTTCTACGCTCCGCACCAACTGTTCGTCGCGCTCCGCGTAGATAGTGCCGCTGACTATTTTCGGAAATCTGAACACTTAAACTTTTTCTAGACTTTTTACAAATATGCCTATTTTTTTTACGAAATACTTGTTGTCATAGTGTCACGTTGCAAAGCCTGGAAAGGGCGATTTGCGGTGATGGGGGGGGGGGGTATTTTTGAAAATTTTTTTGTACGGGCCGCGCCAACCGATGGTGGCTCTCCGCTTAGATAGAGTCACTGACAATATCCCCCCGCCCCATTCAAAGACGGAGCGCCGCCCATGGCTGAATTAGAAGAAATTGGTACCCCAATTGCTGCAATACAGCTAAAATTTTTAGCTCTGCTTCAGTTGCATTACTGTCAAGAAATGGAGCTATTACAACTTTCAGCGACCGTTTGATTTTTAACGTTTTTCGATACGTTTTGAGCCAAGCGGTAGGCCTATAGTTAAGTTTCTTTACTACTGCTGCATGCAGTGAACAGAGCCTGACATGTGTGAATGCCTACGATAGGCAGTTAGTTAGCTAGATGAGGTTTAACGGCCCAGTTTCCAACCAATTGGTTCAAGTCGAGCCGGCCACGGCCTTTTTTCCAGTTGTGGCTCACCAGCTTGTTTTCCCTTACTCCATTGCTTATGCGGAGCATCACGCACAGCGGCAGAACGTTCCATTTTTAAAGTCTTTGGTATGACTCGACCTGGGAGTCGAACCCGGGTATCCCGCGTGAGAGGTGGATGTTCTACCACTAGACCAAACACGTGGTCAGCAAGGTTTCCTAGGCACAACGCATGCCTATGTGGCATGTGGTGAGCCACTCGATTTTCATTCAGTTTGTCTCATATCTGCGCAAGCGCGAAAGCTGGCTCAAATGACCTCAAATGGACTCGAGCCGAGGCTCCGGACTGCAAATCGAACGCAACTTTGTAACTGTTTCATGTGACGTCAGCACGTTTTCGATGGCCTAACTACAAGGTAGAGCACATGCTCAAGATTATTCACTGTACAAACCCACTGCAAGACTTAGATACCATTGAGACACAATGTACACTTACGTCTATTCTTAAACACGATAGAGATCAGTGAAACACCTCTCAGGCTCTCTCTACATAAAACCGCATATCTTGTACTGTTTTTCCACAGAGAGACGCCAGGAACAAAGAGACATGTCAATCAAAGTTTGATGCCTGAAAAAGATCAATTAAATCATCTTCAATAACGTTTTGTCTGACAGATTTTGGGCATGTCTTCTTCCTTAGGTCTATACTTTCCCGGCTTTCGTCAGTGATTGGTAGGTGAAGTTAAGCGCTCGCTAGATCTTTAGCGTTCAGTTGTTATACTACACTACATCAACTGGACAAAGTTCCAGGGCTGTAGTCGAGTCCAACAAGCTCGAGTCCAAGTCCGAGTCTAAGCCCATAAGTTCAAGACCGAGTCCAAGTCCAAGTCCGAGGGGCTCGAGTCCAGGTCCGAGTCCAGGTCCGAGTCCAATGTTCTCGAGTCCAAATCCAAAATTGTAAAAGAAGTATAGTATTTTCTGGTATTTAGCTTTGAAGGCTTAATGCACTAAGCTCAATATGCTACTACAAACTGACCAAACAAATTAGAAAAATCACATGCTTAACTGAATGAAATTATAGTAAAAAGCTGATCAAAATATGCTCTCTGCACAACCCTTTCATATAACCTTGGCTATCTAGCCACATATACAGATATAACAACCTCATCTAACATACAGAAGGGTGTCATCTCATCGTACCTCTTCCTGTTCATAAGCATACACATGAGAAGCAAGTATTCTGGATATGTTCTTTTTAATTTTTATTTAAGTTTAATTTTCCTTGCAAATCTTTAGTCAATTAGAGTAAAACAATTAGGCAAAATACTTGGTAGAATGGAATCAGACTCTAAGAATGCACTGGTTTTAATCAGATTTTACTCCTGATCATACTATAATATGTACATAAAATAAAATAAAATAAAATAAACCAAACTAAAATAAGATAAGATAAACTAAACTAAACTAAACTAAAATAAAATAAAATAAAATAAAATGAAATAAACTAAACTAAAATAAGATAAGATAAAATAAAATAAAATAAAATAAAATAAAACTAGGACAGCAGCGCTGCAGTCACTCAACCCCTTTGATGTTATGTCCTGTCCAGTTTTCAATTAATTTTGAACAAAATTGTACTCCAGTTGTACCAAAACACATGTTGGGCTGCCCCACATGTGTAACATAGCAATTAAATTTTGCAGCTGGATTATGTCAGAGATAAATCTTAGCTGAGTAGTCCTTCCCCCTATATAACACTACCCATAGGGGGACAGGTATAGAAATCAGAAAGAAGACTTGTAGTCCATAAATGTCACCGGTTTGTGCAGGGCAGTCACGGAGGCATATACAGAGCAAGGAGCAGCTGCCAAATGTCTTTCCCCCAACTTTCCTACCCCACATGGAATTCATCCATATGGAACTGGTGAGCAAAAACATATGAGTACTAGATGAAAAGTACACCGCACATCACTTAAATAATGCTGCTAAGTAGAGCAGATTTGTGCAACTTAAAAATTGAAATTATTCCAAATTGTATTATTGATTATGTAAAAAAATGAAAAGAAAAAGAATCAATAATAATGAAATATATAGCCTTTTGCTGACAGATGTGAACGTTGCATCTATGCATACTAAACATAAGTGCCTGAATACATTATATTCGCTAAGACTAAACTAATAGTCCTTGTTGTGCTATTGGATTTATTCATGCATTTGCCAATCCATCTTATCCAACATATTCCCCCCCCCCCAAAAAAAAAACACACACAAAAATGTTTATAATGTTGTATGAACATACATGAAATTACTTCCTGATGCCCTTCAGTACTGCCTAGGCTATGGCAGGTTGTGAAGATGAGGAACTGAGCAATCTTCCTAAAACTAAGATCTTTTCATGGTACAGCTGCAGGCATCATTCTCTTACTCTCTGACCTGCAGTACAGTAGGACTACTATCAAAATTACAGGCGGCCTATTCAGTGTAGGCCATATCAAGGAAAATAAAGCCCTAGTACATGTGAAGTGCTATTGCTTTTGAGTGGATTATGAAATTAAAAAAAATGTGATGAAGAAAAATGCTGGACCCGATGGACTCGATTTCAAGTCCAAGCCAAAGTCCGAGTAGAGAGCCCGAGTCCAAGTCCAAGTCCGAGTCCAAAAAAGTGGGCCTAAGTCCGGACTCGAGTACTCCAGCCCTGCAAAATTCTGCCGTAAAAATCCTACTTTTGCGTACCTACATATCTTGTACAAAATTATGCCATTCAATATGTAATTGAAAGCATCTTATCGGCCGCTTTTACACAGTGGCGTGACTTTTAAAGACAGGCACCCATCATCCCAAGTACAGTTTTGGTTAGGGGTGAACAAACTTCTAAATTGCTGACTGCTCTTCGATTGACATTGCAGTCAGAAAATTCAAAACGTGCAGAGTACCTCATATTTCACATCATGCAGCGAGAGTATTCTGATTATACATAAGGGCCTTCTAATCTCACCAGGATATGACTTTGAGCAATAAACCAGGTTTGCGTCTGAACAAGGAGGAACTGAAGATAATTTTGGTGGGGACTAGAAGTAACTTAGTTGGAAGAATTGGAACTGTATGGAATGAGGAAATTTTCCCTTTTATGTATACCTATATAGTTCTTTTGTTACGTGAGGAGATAAGAAATAAGTGGAGACTATAACTTAATCAGTGTTTATTCTATGGGATACAGTACTATGCACTCTAAGAATATGCTGACCAATGCTTTTCACAGCAGTTGCTTTGGAAATTAAAGCAAAATATATGACAGATGTAGTAGAATAAGTGAAGTATCAATGCAACAGCAATGCTTGACAAGTAATGTTTGGACTAGCCCCGTTTTTAAAATATCCATAAACCTGATAACGTAAACAGGAAACTTCGCACCGTGAAAATAATTATATGTTCATAAGTTGTGTACCAATCAAATAGGAGAAAAGACCTATCTAATGGAGTTTTACCTTCTGTGTCGGTATCAAACTAATGAAAAATTTCCACGGACTTCCTAAAGTAAAAACAGTATCGATTTCGACACCAATGAAAGGAGACATCTCTTTTGACAAGAAAAATAACGTTGATGGCCCACTTTATGCATCGGTCAAATTGATAATTCATGATTCAAACAAGAAATATTTTGACAAATGATTTTCTTTGTATTACCTTCTTATGTCAATATCTCTCGAACAAGGAAAAATAGGATATTGATTTAGGAACAAGTTGTCCGCCCCAGTTGTAAATTAACACTCTAGATTCCTTTTTATTGCGATGATATTCAAATAAAATAACTGTTTACTAAAGGGACGTATATAAACGAGAATGACGACACAGCGATTCATTTTCGACATCCTCCTGGATCGATATCAAAGAATCCAAAATTTATCTAGGCTTTCTGATTAGGGAGAAATGTGGATAGGTGTTCAAAACCATCTTGATTTAGGCAGGTAACCGATGGAATGTTTAAGTTAATATGTGCTCATTATTTTACTGCGAAATTGCTTCATCCTAAAAAGAAAATATCACTATTGTATAGAAGCTAAATAGAGGACTACAAAATGTCAGACACTCGCTTTGTGTACACTTGGGTTGTGATCGTCTACCGTTGTATAGTAAGTCTTATAGGGATACCCGGTAATATCTTGATTCTTTCCGTGTACTGGAAAAAACATTCTCTCGGGAGTGCACAGGTCTTCATTCAGACTTTGGCGCTCTCCGATTTATACGTCTGCTCACTGGTTGCAATCGACGTCCACTTCTGGTTTTACCAATTTGAATACACAAACGAACTTCTTTGTAAAGTATTTTTTACCATGTCATCTGTGGGATGGTATTTATCCGTGTGCTTGACCGTCGCCATCGCCATAGACAGGTGGTTAGCTGTCTGTAAACCGGTCAATGGGAGGTGGTCAAGATCGACTGCTCAGAAAATTTCAGTTTTATGTTTGGTGGTTGCTGTTGTGGTTAACGTGGCCGTTCCATTTTCTAGTCATGTCGACATTAAGGAGATTCCAAGCGGTGGAAATGGCACCTCTTGTTTTAAGCAGGCACCAGCTGCTCAAGGAAGTGCAAAACATACGGTTTTGTACTTTCTCGTACTCTTACCACAACACATTTCATTTTTTGTAGCTGCCACTCTCATGTGCTTTCTTTACTTCAGTTTATGGAGAGCAGTTTCAAAACGAGGAAAAAAATTCGCATCTGGAAGAGCTAAGGTTGTGCCAATAGGACTTGTCTCGACCATTAACACTGAAAATACTACAAAGACACAGATCACGGATGATATCAGTCAAACCCGACAAGACGATGACCCTACAAATGTGTACCCTGAAAACTCCTCTAAAACCCAAGATTTACACCGCTCAAATATTTCCCTGGAACGAGCACATGGCACTGAAGATAATGATACCGGCCATCAACAAGACTCTTTGAGCAAAGCAGATCCTGAAACGTCTCAGAAAAACACATCAAAGAGATCTAAGGGTCAAAAATCAATGACCAGGTTGACCCTTATGCTAATAGTTTCAACTGTAATATTCATTATCACGTGGAGTTTAACAATTGTAATATTCTCACTGACTTCTCTGACCGACAAGTATTTTGGAAACAGTATCTTCTACGCAATAATTGCAGTTCTTCGTCTGAGTACACTCATCAACAATGCCATCAACCCGATTTTATACAGCTTCTTGAATCCCAGATTTAGAGCAGATTGTGGTTTGGTTTTCAAACGATTAAGAGGAAGATTTTGTTACCAGTAAAACTTGAACTTTCTCAATGTTTTCTGTCCATGTCATTTGATTTAGGTAGTATTTAGGGCAGTTCTCTGTTTGTGAGACTTGTTACTTAAGCAGTTAAGAGTAATGAGCAAAGATGTAATGGAAACCCCGAGAGCAGTAACATCAAGACCTAGTGCGAGACCAAAAATCACGTCCTACGTTAATAAAGGTTAGGTACATGTCAGTCAATTACACTTCTAAAAATTAATAGATTATCCCCTCTAGGTGAAAAATGAAAAAAAAAACTGACTTACCATCGGCTGTAGATGTAAGCTTCTTACCTGCTCTATTGAAGAAAAAGGAAAAGGAAAATTACAATGTTAACAATTCCGTTGCTATGGTTGAATGGTTAAAAGGCAGTGCCGGGCATTTCAAATGATAAAATTAGGTACTATGCAATCGGAAGATTCTGGTTTGATCCGGGTTGTTGTAGAGTAGGGATTTATACGGTTTTAGCGTTTGAAATGACCCAAATTTGAATTTGCACGTTGAAAGAGAAGTACCTTGATGAGATTGGAGGTATTTCTTGAAAAAGTAACCATAAGTTTGTCATCCATAAGCCCTTGTGGGATATCAGCCCACGGTGATACAATTGCCTTAAGTGGGCTTCTCAGGGTACGGTTGTATAATTGCATCAATAACATTATCTTTTTAATAATTAACATTCAGCGATCGAAAAGTGTATGGCTTTCACTTATTGTCAATTCTCCCATTTGAATTCAACTTCGAAAGAGGTATCTAGAAATTTGAATTTGATCTAAAATGTTAAGTTGGAAAGCTCCCCAATTGAATTTATAAGCCAGTAGCAAAACCTCTCCCAGCATTTTGGTTAATGAGCGTCGTTAAATGTTTTCAGGGAGGGAGGCATTTGGACTTTTGAGATAAAGCAAGGCACTTTATCAGAGAGTGGAAATATCAACCTACATAAGGCACTATGCGTCATTGTGACACGGACGTATTTATCAGAAGACCATTTTATTCCATGTTTGATTCTTCACAATAGCAGAAAGACATATAAACAAGATAAAGTTTATGTGATTTACATGAACAAGAAGGTGTGAAAGGAAGTGCTCTTAAAAGATAGGAATCTTAGCAAAGTACAACACTGTCTGTATTCCCCCCCCCCCCCAAATAACTTTATTTTGTTGTGTGTGTATTTTTAATATGTAGTCACGTTTTATTTATAACGAAGGAGTATAACCTCGCTTGCTGAAATAGTTGATTTTCACAAGATTCCATGTGGCACTAGTAGTTTCAAGTTAACAACGTTTAGAGGGGTTTGCTAGGACTAAATTCAATGATATATAAAAATGTACAATCATCTTTCTGTTTCAAGGAGGTGAAAAACGCACCTCCACAGCATGCTGAGTTTGAGGGGGGACTTATTTTCTAAGAACTATAATACGCTCCAGAGATACAGTACTTTATGGGAAATCTGTCTGTCTGTGGTGTCATCGCTTAGCTTTGGGTAGACAGCAGTTTATTTTTTTTTATAATATTGACACCGATGTAGTTAATATTTAACAACTTTGGCGTAGTTTACTGATAGGTCTACGTGACAAGATACTAGGCATTCTAAGAGTATCTTATTTCCAGGACAAACACAACATAAAAGTACAACTTGAAAGAGAACAAGAGGAATCTTAGGTAATGTACCCATTTAAAATTTTATTCTGTGACCTTGATGAGACTGGAGGTATTTCTTGAAAAAGTAACCAATCTTTAAAGTGAGATATCTTTAGTTTAGAACAGAGTATTGCTACAGGGCGAAGAGGACATGGAGTGGAATTATTTCTTCTTAACCGAGTCCCTGGTGAAATTCTACTGGGATATGTCTTTGAGTAAAATTTCAGTTGAAAACTTGATAAAAAGAATACGAGCATTTGGCACTAAAATGGTTGAACAATGATGGCATGGAACAGACTTGCTAAAGCCTCCAAAGGTTATTGAAATTACATTGATTTAAGCTATGTAAGAGAAGCACAGTGACATTTTTTTTGTCGAAGAAGGGATTATGTTAATTTTTTGAGGTATAAATACTTAATACTTCTATGATTAAACAACTTTAAGGTGTTTAAAGAATATGCTCGAATTTAATTTACGTTACAGATATAGTTCTTCTCATCGCGTTTACATGTGTAGAATATTTTTAGTTATTTTTGGCATTATTTCTATCTTTTTTAGCTTATTACTATGAGATAAGAATGACTTCAAGTTGGCCCTTGTCTTTTCTTCGTTAGTGTTATGTGCACTGGCTGATACTTCCAAACTGGATCGGTGATGACCGACCTGTTTTCGAACTTTTTCATACCAGAGAGGTGGTATTAGATCTAATAACACCTCCCTGGTTACAATGGCCTAGCTACGGGGTGGGGGCAGGGGGAATTACCCCTGGCTCTGAAAAATGAAAAATTCGGAAATTTGCCATCCGTGACAGGTATCAATGCTGACAGAGCTCTCAGCAACGTAGTTAAGATTAAGCCTGTTTTTGCCCTCAAGAGGACAATTTCTCTAATAAAACCTCATAATTTTCGGCACGCTACGCACGCTGTAGAATCACTCCTGTTTCTTCAACAGTTCCATTCAACATAGCTAGTAGCCAAAGTCCTGTCCATCTTACCAAGTAACATGTAGGCAGAGTACACAGTTTATGTGGAGGTCGTAAATTTCATCCCATATCTCAAAAGCCTAGTTTCTGTTCCCTTGTGTGTGGCATGCGGTACGGTCAGTTGGAGAGCGACTCACCGAGCAAAGTTAGCTATCGGGTAGTCCAGATAGTTTCGATGCAATGTATGTTATCACCAATACGGTCTACAACCCCCACAGTTTTTCATTTTTTTCTTTTAATTCTTAATGATTACATATATTTTTTTTTGTGTAAGCCTACTAAAAATTTCCGCGCGCTTAGCGTGCTTTGCAATTTCACGATTTAGATTCAAAAGAGCACTATCAGTGCGCAACTCGGCTCTTGCAGTTTTAGGTGAAAATAGTACAAAACATGCCTTGCAGTGGAGTGGAATAGATAAAGCCCCATCTATCCACCCCCTCGACATAAGGGCTTTCGGAACTTGGGATGGGTGCAGGGGTTAGGATCGATGAGTATGTGGGTGCTGGATATTTTTTTCCAGACAAAATGGGCTACATTCCTGACAAAAAATGCCTCACCGCCTGTTTCAAGAACGTTTAACTCATAAGCAGTTGCAGTGGCGTGTCCAGGATTTCTCTCACGGGTGAGGGGGAACGCAGTATGCTCTGTGATCTCCGGCCTGGGGGAGGGGTCTAGAGGGAGGGGTGTCCTCCTTCCCTTTGAGAAATATTTGAAAATTACGTATCCTTACATGCCATCTGGTGCTACATATGCTACCCTTGAAATAAAATTTGCCTTAGATAATTTACGCATTTTAAATACTAAAAACCAAGAAAAGAAAAATTGACATCTAAATACGTCACCGCTCATAAACTCGCTTAAAAATAATCTTTGCAAAAATGTACACAATGAAAGTTTTAATCATAACCGGTGGTCAAAGGAGCAAAATAAAAAGCAACCGGGAAACGAAGTCTAACGTTTGATAATATCAAATTTACCTCGGCGTAACCATTTACATTTTTCTGCTACAACAGTAACGTCGAATTCGACATGAAAAGTGGCAGCTCGGAGGTAGTTCTTCTATGGTAGGAGCATAAGATCCTTTTCAAAGTGGAACACATCGTTACCCTCCTTAGGGCCCATTTTCAGTAGCCAGTCCCCCTGTAAGGGATCAGGAAGCTATGGAACATTAACACAATATTGTGTACATCAGAATGAAGAATGAACTGTAAATAACAGTGAATACGCACTTAACAGACCAGAAAATTCTGTCTCTATTTTTTCAAAGTAGCGTAATTTGGACTAAGCGCCGGTCTATGTCTTTAAGATGCACCGGGATTAATGGTAGGGAGGTTGAAAATTTACAATAACTAGACTTTGTTCGATGTTACGTTATAAAAGGACAATAAGAGCAGAAGATGATTGCTCGCGAAATGCGCCGGAAATAACTCTTACGGGCATTTGGTTGTTTTCCTTCGTTTTACCTAGCAATTATATATGTACAAATAACACTAAATACGCCCTAAGTAAAGCTTAAAAATTGCAGCTTTCGCTTTGGTTGCATATTAACCACGATCGACTGACGGCCATTTGATTTCTTTATGACGCGGCAGGTTTGAGGGTTGGGAACTCGGATTACAAAAGCTGCGGGACTTCGCAATAATCTAAGGCACGTTCTGTCCTTATTGAATTAATAATTGGACAAATAGTGCACATGAAGGATGCGCGCAAAGCGCTCCAAAAATAGACTTTTAAAGACCATTTGGTAATGTTTTTAGTAAGTGCATGTACAGGAGGATTCGGAAAGGCAAATTTCTTTTGCAATCATCGGAATGTTAAATGTACGTACTTTTAAAGGCATTTTTCAGTGGCATTTCACAAGCATCTCGTGTGAAAGAGAAAATTTTCCAATTTGTGCCCTTAAAACCCCGTAGCAATACTCTTTTTCTAACTCGAGATATCTCATACTAAGAGTGCTTATTTTTGTCAAAAAATACCTCCAGTTCTCATCAAGGTCACATATTGTGATGTAAAGTGGGCACATTGCTTCAGATTCCCTTTGTTTTTCTTTATAATTGAATGTCCTGTTTGTCCTTAAAATTTGATACTGTTGGAATGTTTGATTATGTTTCCATGTGGATTTAGCACAAATCTACACCATATGTAGGGCATAGCAAACAAAGTTGCTAAATATCCCCTACAGCAGCATTAATATCATAAAGAAATTCAATTCTATGTCAAATTAATGTGCCTCGATGACATCACAGATTTCCCATAATGCACCACATCTTGAGAAAAATAGCATTTCTTTGAAAAATTGTATCTTCCAAACACTGCAAGCTATTGAAATGTGGTTTTCACCTCCTAAAAGATAAAAATTTTCTGCATTTTTTAAACTTACTGAAATTTGTCTCTGGACAATCCCTTTAAGTTTACAGGAAACGCGAACGCCTCCGAGTCAATGATTTTAGTAAGTGGAAAACCAACGCATACTGCACTGACCCGACTGCTACGTGACAGTGAAAACCGGTCACTTGACAGACGGGTCGGTTAGGTGTGTGCTAAATTTTGTTCTCGACCTCGCTGTCTATCCCGACTACAATCCGACAGTCTTCTTCGACTTCATCGGGAATACCAAAGTGTTTGCTATTCGGAGTGAAGTCGAGGGAAAAAGGAGGGCCGTTGCAGTTTGGTAAGGCCGTGGCAGTGTTCAGCTGTCATTGACCCTAAGGCAACTCATCTTTTATTAAAGAAGTCTTTGCAAATCAGACGACAGCTCTGTGTACTCGACCATGTGTGACTTAAAGTAGATAGACTTTTGAATATATCCACCTCAGCAGTGTGCAAGTACGGTTACCTGCAATCCGACTGCGACCCGACGCACCTGACTTCTGATACCGCCAACTCATCCCGACGAGCAGTCAGGGTGAGTTGCATCACATTCCAAGAAGGCTTTTGTTGCAGTTTCGACAAGGCTGTCAACTCTCACGCATTCAACGTGAGAGTCATGCATTTCGGTGCAATATCACGCTCTCATGGTTAAGCATAAGTTTCTCACGCAATGTTTCAATATGGTGTAAAAAAATGGCACTCATATCGCAAACGATATGTCGGGTGTCGGTAAAACGCCAGCTATCACACTACCTGAGTTGCTTCTCCAACTGATCATAATCTGCAGTAAGCTGACAGTATGATTGATCTTGCCATGATCGAGCTACAATCTTGGACAAAACTCGTTGGGACACCCCCGCTTCCCTCCACAATGTTGACTACAGTTATCCTGTTAACGGCATACAGTCTGCACTCTTCCTGCGCAACATTGGAAGGAGGGGCGGCCGTTTTATGTAAACCTGGGAACTGAAATTCAAGAATAATATGACAAAATGTCCCAACAGTTTTGTCCAAGATTGTAGCTCCTTTCAACCCAAAACCCTACAGGTACTCACAAAGCTTTCATGGTCCGTCGTGGCTTTGTTGCAGAGTTCAAAGAGAGTATCACATACCCTTGTCTACGAGTCACTTTAAACGTTGTTGAGCTAATGTTGCATTATGTTCATCAATGCACTTTTGGATAGTACATTGTTAACGAATAGTAACACAATTAGTGGCGGACCTAAAGGGGGGGGGGGATTTAGCAGAGTTGTTGAATTGTTGAATCGAGTCGCTGACTTGGACTCGAGTCAGACCCGAGTCGCACTTTTTCTTGGCTTGCAACTTGACTTGACTTGAAGATTAATTAATGACTTACGACCTGACTTGAAGAGAAATGACTTGCGACTTGACTTGACTTGACTTGACTTGAATATATTTGACTTGGCGACTTTAAATGATAATGTTGTCTCCGAGTGTAGCATGAATTTCTTCACCACAAAATTAAGTAGCCTAACAACAGATTGCAAACTTTTTCATCATATATTCGAGATGGCGTTGTGCCACGAGTGAGACGGATTCTGAAAAGACACTCAGGGGTAAAAAAGTATATCTGTTATGCAGCACTATAATTGAACCAATCATTCAAACCGATGTGGTATACCTTACAAGGCTCACTGCTTATTCCCTTTGTATCGCTGCATGCACAAAATGGAATTGAGAAAACTTCCTACCCCCATGTCTACAAAAATAGATAAAAATAAAAGAACATTCTGTGTCGATAAAAAAGAGTGACAAAAATGAAACTAATGATTTGAAAATAAAGTGTATTAAATACGGTCTTTGTAGTCTATGTGTGAATCACGGAAATACAAATCGATGGGGTTCACTATATGTGATGAAGAAGCCAAAACTTGCAACCGTCGAAGGAGTGATGACCTAATGCGGGTGACCGTCCTCCTCTAGAAAGAAAAACCCAATGAATCGTTGTAAAACGCAAGTTGCTCAACTTCTTGGCATCTGACAATCAAGATTCGGTCGCAAACGGCAAACATTTTTTTATGAAATTTAATATGACATATAAGGCATTGCGACCTTTGTTATTCCAGAATAGGTTATCCAGTAATGATTATTCATCAGTCAAATGGCCAAGACAAGTGGTCAGGGATCCTTCCAAGAAACAAATTAACATTTAGAATATTATGAATATTTCAGTGCACATTAAGGAGGGGTAATACTTGTTGATCTCATTTTATCTCCACTTTATGAACACTTATTGGAGAGAATAGTGGAAAATGTTCAGCATCGTCTACAGCTCCAGCTTATATAAAGAATATAAGTTTCCATGAGATCTCTGCTGCCCTTTACATTTTGCCCCTCTTTATGAATAGCAAAGTCCTCCCTCCCATCATCAAAAAAATTTCATATTTGTCTGCAACCGTCCTGTCAATCATAAAAATACAAGCAAGCCTTGCGCGATAAGAGGAAATCATGACATCCTAAACGCTGCTAAGTTTTTCACAAATTTTCTGAAATCTTTTTATAGTGTAATTCAATTACAAAAGTTTCATGAATCCTTTAGGGAAATAGCAGGTATATGTCAACCTTTTTACCATTTTAAGCATACAGTCAGTTAAATCGATGCCTTCCCATAGGTTCACAGAAAACCTATCACCACTTGGAAAAAAGTTTGACAGATTATGCTGTCATCAGTGTTATGCGGGGTACCTATATAACTAAAAATATTAGTCAGGTGGCAAACAACAATTTTCAGGAATAACGTTACCGGCCGGACAAAAGTACCAAATTTGGCATGGAATTTCTGTTCGACCTATCTATTGATTTTATTCGTGGAACCCACTTGATCGGCTCCGATTTTCCAAGATGGCGGCCAAAATCCAAGATGGCCGCCAGAGACAAAGGAAATGTCATGTATCTGCCTGTAAAATCGGAGATGAACAAATGATGGGACAATTCAAGTGTTTCCGGGGTCACTGAAACAGATGCTGGTCATGTCATGTTGCTCGGGTAACCCACTTTCAAGATGGCCGCCAGAATCCAAGATCGCCGCCTGGAAAAAGGGCAATTTCATATTAGGCTATGGGCCAGAGGCACTTCACGGGCACCCACCCCCCACAACTCTCCGACCCAATACTTTTGGGAAACATTAGGGTCCCCTAAACACGTAATCAAGTGGTAACAGTAAAAATATTGGGTCTCACGCATTCAAAATGGTCACCAAACACAAAATGCCAGCAAAAATTATGAATATTTTGTATTAAATAATAATAAAGAAAATATTTGTAAAAATATTTTTGAGGTATGAACTCTTCAATATTTCAATATTTCCCTTTCACATACTGTTAGCTACTCTTGTTCTGAGAAGTTGTTGCTTGGCTGTTTCTTGGTATGGACAAAGCACATTTCGTAAATCTTCCAAAACAAAATGTCAGCCTTTGACTTCTTTTGCATAATATTTTTTCAAGATATACCACCTAATCTCCATCTTTAGACTGTATCTAGGAACTGCAGTCTAGTCAATAACCATACTAATTTTTTCAATTTGAAAATTAAGACTTGTGACATGACTTGAGCGAAAATGACCTGTGACTTGATTTGGGTTAAATGACTTACGTCTTGACTTGAAGTTAAATGACTTGCGACTTGACTTGACTTGAAGGTCAAGTCAAGTCGAGACTTGCGACTTGACTTGACTTGAGAAAAAATGACTTGGTTACAACTCCGAGATTTAGGGGTTTAAACCTCCTTTTGAATTTTTCTGCAGTTTTTTTTTTGAAATAGCCTATTCTTGAACTTTTTATTATTTGCTATAATAGGCTATCTCCTTTAGACTCCCAATAAAATATGGAGAATAATTACCCATTTTTTTAGGTTCATGGTTGGTAAAACCTTCGAAATACTCCAAAGAGAGAGTTTTGATTGGATTCTTTTTCACAACACAGCCTTTCAGGTATTCTTAGTTTCAGCTTCATCGAGACCTCAGCCTCAAGTTATTGTGTACTCTTTTGTACTCAGTACCCTGCTATTTCGCAGGATCAACACAGAGCCCTTGTCTAGGCCTACTCTGCTATCGAGTTGAAGATTGTAGTTTGAGGGGTTTAACCAGACGAATTGTAGGCTATCATTATTATCTGTCGCAAATTTCTGCTACTGAAATTCAAAACAGTGTTGTGAAGGCATGTACGGACCTCAAATCCAGGTAAAAGACCGGCTTCTGATTGGCATAAATGGTTTTGTTAGGGAATTGAAAGTGTTTCGATGCAGAACCTAAATGTAGGTTCTGTCAAGGAAATTTTATTTAATGAAAAATTTCTACGTACCTTGGGCGCATTCGTCACGGTTTGCACTCAATCTCATGACTATTATTAAGGTAATAATACATAGGAGCTATTCTGATCACGACACTTGTAGGGGACTCGCATCAATATGAGATCTTTTAATCTAAAATGTAGCATAATGTGGAAGGTGCAAAGTAGGTATTTTCTGATGTACAATTTTCCAAAAAATTACCGAGTGCTTCGCGAACAGCTATTATCGGTACAGATGGTGATTGTTAATACACTTACAACGAAAAAAGCACTCTGAAACGCGCTTGTTAGTCCTTCACCGCTTTTGCTTTACTTATTAGGGATGTCTAACAGCACCCCCTGCACTTATAGACTCCCCCTCCTTCTCATTTCCCATTGCTGGAAGCTGTTTGGGTGGATTTTCGTTCAACATTAGTGCTCGGCGTTATACTCTATAGTTTCATTTGGATGTAACGTACTAAGCATCACCTCAGTGACCGAATTTATATAATTAATCTAAAGCTTCCGGGAGACCCTAGAAGGAGGCCACCAGCCTATGATACCCTTTTACAACTGCGCAATGAAGCAATGGAAAATTTCGTAATAGTTTAAGAATGTTTCTGTGGACTCCACGCACTATATTTGCTTAAAAACATCCCCAGAATAGAAGGCAATAAAGTAACCAAACGCCTAAAGGGGGCTTTAGGGAGTTTGTTGACAATATACGGTACATACCCTTTATTTACACAACATTCTTTTTTCATCTAACCAAAATTACAATTTACTAAATTATGGACATCTTCCAGCCATATATAATCAGTTCCAAAAATGTCCCGAAGACAACACCATTTTGCATCTAAGCAACCTTAAATTAACAAAAATTTCTCAAAGAGGAGAGAGACACACCCTCCCCTCACACCCCCAGGACGGCACCTTTATGTAGTGACAAAAGATGGATACTCCACTGCTGTACACAAGGGCAGGCGCTCATAACATACATTTGACACAGACAGGGGAGACTGAGATGACATTACGACGTCATCTGTGGTGTCCCCCAATCACCAGACCCTTGCGGCGCCACTGATCTAAGCCACGTTCTGGGGGTAATATTTTTAAACGTGGAGAGGGACACACCTTCCCCTAAGACGTTTCCTCTAGGACGGCCATCACTAATCGCCCAAGGATCAATACTCTTGCAAAATTTTACCATTCCAATCAAAGTGGTATGGTATGAATGAAAAAAGTTTGAAATTGGCCTATGTATTGGCTGAAGTCTTCTCCACGAAAAACTGTCATTTCTAGTGCATGAACATGCTGGAGAAATGGAAAATGATAGCACCATTTTGCATATAGACCCCATCCTGAGACAAAAATTTTCCAGGGGTAATCGCTTCTCCTTCCCTTCACCCCTCACTCAGTACGGCCATCACTCCTCAACAAACCATCGTCAACCCCCGCCCCCTTTAGCGTAAAACCTGGATCCGCCCCTGATAACTATAGTCACAGGAACGAATTATTCCCTCATTTAAAATGATTTTCATAGCGTTTCTCGCCACCTCCATTATCAGGATATATTTATATTCGATTTTAGGCCCTTCAGAAGTTTTCGTAGGCCAATTTATAATGTAAACGAAATGTCTTCTTAAAAATTTCCACCAACATGAGACATCTGCCGAAAATGGGCAATTCTGGGCCTGCAGTAATGAGACAAAGGCCTGGGGTATTTTTGGCATAAAACCCCCCGGCCGAGACGCTCCGCACGAACCCATGGTCGCGCTCCACGTCAGTACTCTCCCAGCGAATCTCACTCTCACCAGTCACTAAAAGTTGACAGTCCTGGTTTCGGACATAGATTAAGTAAACGATAGTCATCAATAAAGTTCCCGACAATTCTGTAGCCTCAATTAAATTATTTTTTTTTATCAAAGTAAAAAAAAAACTGCAAAAGGAAGGGGCAATTTTTTCCCGACAGCCAGCAAAATTTACCGACGGACGACACTTTGAAAATTTAAGTAAATGTTGGGAATTTCTTCTCTTTTCGCTAAAACTAGATGATGTTCTCTTGTGTCTGTCGTGCGGTACGGCTAGTGACCCGAGGAGGGAAGTACAATGTAAGTTATGCCCAAAAGGGCCCAACTGCCAGGAAGATTGATCTATATAAGCTTAAAATAAGTACAAATTCTTTTGAATGTAGGCTAACCCCCACAAATTTCTCTCGCTTCGCGCGCTTTGCAATTTCACAATGGCATAATATAGTACACAGGTTTTCTTCAAATCACCCTTAACCAACCTCTTCGACCGTATCGGGCTGTCGGGGCTTCGGGTGGCTGCCCCCCCCCCCGTCGGGGATTCTGGTCTCCCGATGGATGAGGGCAACTTCAGTGTACTTACCATTGCCCTAAACTTGACAATAAACTAAACATTATTTTTCATTTTTCATCATTTTTATGGAAATTTCTGACAATCGCTCCCATTCGTCTTGGCAAATAAGCTCCAGCACGAGACTTCAGCCAGAACTATCTGAGTAAACATCATTTACGTATTCATTTGCTGTCTTGTAATTGATCATTACAGTTACAGAATTAATCTGTGAGCGTACTTTGTTCTGCATACTACAATGTAATCACGTTGAAAATGACATCCAAGAAGTTCTAAAGGCGGGCCTATTGAAATATCACTAACTTTTTAATAAGATGTATAGAGTAAGAAGCATTGAATAAATTAACGTTGATGAAGAAAAATCCAACCATGACTCCTTATCTGTTCATTTGCGAGCTCACCGGAACCCGCGACCATCTTCATTTGCCATTGGTGAGTATGAGATATTTATATACACCCATCGTCATTACGTATAGTCAGGATAGTGTGACAGTTGTTTCTGAGTTGTACAGAGAGATATTCTTTAAATAGAAATTGGTTTTCAATGTAGGTTTCCTTGTAACTGCCCTGATTTTGCTTCGTCCAGTTTTACGAGGATAAAGCATATTAATCGAATTTGAACCATCACTGAAAGCAAGACTTATCCTTGTTGGTAATGTACACCAAGCCTAAAGATGATGATGAATGTTGAAAGGCGTAATTTAGAAGAAGGGCTTTAAAAAATAACTGCGCATCCGACTACTTCAAATTATGTGAATAACTTTCAACATTTTATATCTCAGCGTTTGAAAAAGATTTGAAGATTACAAAAGGATGCATACGATCAATTTGTAACCTTTGTGATATATTTTCTGGAAATCGTACACATTAGGTGCGCAGCTTTCATTACATCAAGGTAGCTTTAGAAGAAAACCCTTATAACCATTGAACTATTTCGCCTTGTCGAAACACTCTGGCAATTACTTTTTTGCAAAAGTATTACAAGAAAATGTTGCATCATTTTAATTTGAAAATTTTGATTGAACAAAGTGTGAAATCAAAGTTTTGATTAGACAATTTTTCAAACAAATTTTGAATGAAAAAAGTGTCCATCAGGTACCAAGTGGTGCTTTTCTGGTTTGTAAGAACGTTATTTCATTAGTAGCTAGCTAAATTGTTTTCAATTGCCAATTATTCGTTCCATTTTTTTAAAGGTAGAAAAATTTGCTATACCACAGGGGGTAAAATTTCCCCTTGAAAGGGGTTGTTGCATCACCCCAAATATAAATTAAAATATGACACATGCCATTGGAAGACACGTTAAAATGTGCACCTGCACTGACAGATACATTTTAGGTTACAGTGGCGGATCCAGGATTTCGCCGAAGGGGGGGGGGCAGACGAGAAATGACTAATCGCCGTCCTGGGGGAGGGGTCTAAG
>WURT03558482.1:0-12590 GCA_009936505.3 Holothuria glaberrima | reverse complement strand
CGCTGCGGTTTGGAAGGGATTTGACAAAACGTGTCCCCATGTGCTGACTATTTAAACCTTAGGAGAACGAGGGTGCCTCAACTAGTTAATTTTAATATACATGCATAGGCGTTGAAGAGAGGAAACTGGACGTTGTGCTCCCCCTCCCTTACCCCTCACAGGCGTTCGAACAATAAATATTACTTGGAAAGATTTTTGGAATAAAGCACTTTTAACTTTCCTATTTGTGGTGGCAAATGGTCTCGGACCTGCTGAGAAAATTCTAGTGTGCTCCAAAATCTTATTGCTGTATAGGTTCTAAGCCGGGACCATGTTATTTATGTTACCAAGGTCCAGCATAATGCCATAGTTAACTAAATCACGTGGTAGCTAAAACTTGGGGAGTTTCTTTTAACATAACCTTTAGGTTTGACTAATTCCTTCAAAAGAGTGTAAGAATCATGTCATGATATAGGCCTACCACATTGTCACATAAGTTAGACTTGGGTAGGAATAGGATCTGACAGAGGCACTGGGGTTTAGGTGTCATGCACACCATTGTTTTGTTTTACATGGGTCTTATCATGTATAAAACTCCATCGTTCAAGGCCAGTTTTTATCAGCACTCTAGGATTTTCTTCTCATGAGGGTTACAACCTTACTACAAGGGTGCCTACTACTAAACTAGCTTTTACTCACTTGTAGCCTAGTTAACGGTTGCAAGAGAAACTTCCTGTTTTATCTTCTTGTGTAATTGCAAGATTGTTCATCCCAAATACTACAGTCGCCTCTAAATTGGCTAGTATACTAACCCATGTACATTGAGCTGTTAGATTTTGTGGGAAATTGAGTATAATTTAATGTCCTGTAATCTCCAAAGAGGTATTTGTTTAATTTTCTCCAGTTCGTATACGTTCATACGAACGTTACCATCACGACGAAATGTCAATGTCAGAAATTCCGACACTTTCTCAGAAACATAAGACAAGGACGTCGTCATTCTGACAACACGGCCGTATAGCCTGGGCGAAATCTCCAAGAGGGGGAACAACGCTCAGTGGAGTACTTAGGATAGTTGGCACTCAGTCAGGTGGATCCTTTCCTTAGTCCCCCAGTGCTGTCTTAAAGGGTTTTAGAAGAGGAGTCTCAGGAGAGCACGTGACATTTTTAAAAATTCGCTTATGTACAAAGTGTTGCTCTCTTTGGCTAAGCCTTAATCAAATTATATGTTTAAATATTTTCATTTTTTATTTGTGTTTTTATATCTATTTGGTTTGTTTAAAGGTCGGGGTGACACACCTACTCTTTAGGATATTTTTGTGTATTCAAGATGGATAAGATGCAAAATGGTGTTATCTGCGGGAAAGTTCCGTACTGGTTACATATTTAGTGTTATGTAGTTATCTCCCCCTCTTTCAACATCTTCTGGATATCCTCCATTCATCAATAACAGCTCTCTGCTTAGGACCACAGCAGGTTTACCAAAACCAATGTGGCCACTCTCTCTGTTTCCAACTTCTTTCTCTATTGAATGAAGTCTGTTGACTCGAGTCTTTATGGGTATAACAGAGACGGTCAGTCCAGGATACATGTCATTGCCTACTACACATTGGATTAAGTTTAGTCACCACAGGGATGGAGTTACGCAATCTTACAGATCAGTGACCAGCCTCTTCTAGGGAGCTGTTTCTCAGCTTCCAGAGCCACTTCTTCACATATTATGAGTGTGAATTAAGTTTACCTTGAACCTCTGTGATTGGATATGTCATGTGAAGTCACAGCTAGTTAATTTAGGTGACCGATCATAGATGCTTCCCCCAAAGTTGTTTAAGATAGGAACTTTATTCAGAGAAGTTTATGAGATAGACTTCAGGGAGATCACACCTACGTTAGAGGTGAAATCTTTCATTAATATTTGTGTAACCTTCTTTGTTATAACCTTCTCCAACGATAGAGAGAAATAAAGCAATGTAACCATGTGAACTGCAAGAAAACTTGTGTCTTTACTTATTTTCTGGAGAAGCTCGACCCACAACACCACATTAGATATTTTACTTTTCAGTGCAGCCTTTTTTAATTTTCTTTTTGGGCACTGAAGCTAAGGCAGGGGATACTGTCTACGGCATCTCAGATTTTACAAATTGTTGCCTTTGCAAGGCTGCCTTTTCATAATATGGTTCTGTTAGTGTTATCTTCGAATGACTTATGTTTTAGAAACTCTCATTAATTAGTTTTTTTTTTTCTTTTTAGTATTGTTTGCTGTGGCATGGCAACACAGCCGAAGACTGGTACCCAATTCGAAACTTCCTCTTCTCAATGAGCTACTTGGATTGTCAGCTTTGGTTTGTGCGTAGCGTGTCTATTTTTTGAAAAAAAAATGCCTCATAGATTGGAGAAAATTGCACCTTCTACACTTCTAAAGTTCTTAGACTTCCTTCTTTAGAAACTAATACTTCAAGAAGGAAAGGTTAACGTGACAATTTTATTTAGTAAAACCACTTTGTAGGAGAAAACAGTACTTAAAGGTACCTTACAGACCCGTTGATTTTAGAATGTATATACGCGGGGCACTGACTGTGCGCTAGAGAAACAGTACTAAAGATCTTGAATGTATAGGCTTCAACTGTGTTGTTGTATGCACCATGCGGGGAGCCCGTCTGCAGCTTGAGGAGAGGACCTACCGGGAAAACTTTGGGAAAAGGAAAAATTACTATGGGATCCCAGGCTCTGAGAGCCTTAAAACATAATAGGGGCAGTACAGTTGTTTACATTTCCAGAACAGCTTTTCAGGTAGGCAATTTTTCATTCAGCGTTTGGAAATCTCAAAAGGGGCTTGGGGCAACATCCTTACTCGCAGGCTTTGGCCCTAGGTAAAAAAACAATTTTGGAAGATCCCCTGCTCGGATCATAACTACTATGCACAATGTTCGAAATGCATAAAAATGACGTGTAATTGATGCTAAAGCATTCGAAACTCTGGTCCTTTAAAAAATTGATGAAATATTCAGTGACCTTGGGCGTCACGTATCGTCCCTTTACGCCTTGTCTGGTTAGGAATCTGGTGATCCCTACTGTTAATGTGTAGACTTTTGTTATGTTTTCAAGGGCTCTTTAGGGTCCCAAAGTAGGACTCGCTTCTACTTTGATTAAAGAAGTTCAACTTGAACCACAATAAAGGTTTCGAAATAACGCTCAGTTATAGGGGATATTCTCTTCTTCGAGACTGACTCGAGTTTTCCAAAATAATAGCTGGGGTATTCCTTTTGCGCAAGCTTCAGGGGTTTACATAACTCGGTAGCACCCCTGACTGGTACATATGTGAAATTTGGTCATCAAGACATACAGTACGAACGGACTCCCACTTAATATTTACTTTTGTAATTACAGTTATCAAATGTAACAAAATTACAAGCATGTTACAATTAACTGCTAGAAAACCCCCTTCCCTTCTTTCCCTCTACAAACAATGCAAAGTGCGGAACGAAACTGTAAAAATACGTAGTAACACTTACATAAGAAATTAACTTGGTATATTTGCAAGCTGTAGTGTTAAGATAAAATAGCGGCAAATCTGAAGTTGGTTCAACTTACTTAATTTTGTCCCTTTCAGTCGTTTGGACCGTTTCCTAGCAATGGTAGAACCATAGATTCCTGTTGAATATTCAATGAGGGACTGAGACCAGGTCAGACCCGATCGAGGGTATCCACAGAGGCCGACAAGAGCAAATGATTCATGTCCTCCAAGCTTTCTACTATTGCATTCTAAAGACAGACAGAAAGATAATGCAAATTTATCAAAAGAATGATCCGGTCGTTGAGATTTTTCTCCAAAAAAGGTATTCGTCATATCCACGTTTTATCAGCTCCTCAAATTTACAATTGTTACATAACACATGTAAAATCTGTGAAACTGTATCTTTCAAGAAGTGCGGCCCTAACCAAAAGGGGGTGGGGTAAAATTTTTACTCGCGAGAAAATTTTTAATTACCATAGTTGCCTTTATATATTTTTATTTATCTCTCCCCAAGAAGTATTTGTCTCCCATCTCCCTGTTGGAGATATCTCGCCTCTTCGGTGTCTTTTCTGGCTACGGGTCCGTAAAGAAAAAATCCATGAGAAATGTTTCCTTTGGCAGAAGGAAGAAGAAATAGGCTTCCCTAAAATAGCAACTGAAACGTTTCACTATAGACTTTTTGCGTTTTCCATGAGTTTAACTCCGTTGAGTCAAATCTTCACTGTTAGGAGATTTTGGGGAAGTTGTGATAAGCAGTTGTGCGTCACATTGTTCTTAAATTGATCTCATGATCAATTTATCTTTTCAATTGGCCTTATCAGTATTTTCTTGTCCACCCAGAAGGCTGCACGGCTTACGCTCGAAAACGTAAATGAATGAAAATTAAAATAAATAAGAATCAAACTTATAAAGCACCTTTTCCAAGTGAAAGATAAAAATTCCAAGACGCTGCCCAAATGTAAAAGGTATAGTGCGAATGAACATAGCAGTTTACAAAATAGACTGAGGATAAACTCAATGAAAATAGAAATACGGGAAGCTAAAATTACAAACGTTACGAACCTTAAACTGAACAGACAGCAAAAGAAAACATTACAGGTAAGACAATGTAAACTAAATATGCACAACAGACGAGACGCTAACAAAAGAGATGAAAACCTTAAGAACAACAGGTAATAAAATGATAAAACAAGATGAAGTAAATAAAATATGTACCCAATTAACTAAAAAGATGGGCTTAGCCAATTGAGTTATTTCTGCGGGGTTGTCAACTACTCAGCAAAAAGTAACTCCCTCCTAATCCATAAATCAAAGTTCATTTACCCATTAATGTCCTATTGAAAGTAAGAATGCGCTAAGTTTTACTGAGTAAGTCTAATATAACTCCTTTTGTTCATGGTATTTTCATCCAAACAGAGTTGAACAAGATTGGTTATCCGGTTATAACACTCTGCCAACCCCAAATAAGAAAATTAATGTTGAAAGGATTACGAAAATACACAGCTAATTTCAAACAGACAAACCTATAATCCCCCAGAAGTAAATAAAGCAAGCCCTTCGTCGGTTCCAATGATGTGTCCTTCAGAAATGATCTCTTTAAACCTACCAGGATTTATCTGGAGGAAAATGGATGGGGGTTGTGGGGGTGGGGGAGAACGGCTATATATAGCGTGATAGTTGTCAGGTCTTGTTTCATAAGTTTTCGGGAAACTGTAGATCTCTCCCCATATCAGGAAGTCAGCTAGGTGAAGGGGGAACCCCATCTCAAAACACAAGACGTATATCATAGTATACACCAGGCTTTAGAAATTAGTCTTAGAGAAGCTACTTTAAAAAAAAACATGAATCTCAAGAAATAGTTTTTAAAGTTCTGTAATAATATTTGTCTTTTTTGACCAATTATGTCTTGAATCTGTACCTCCAAACGGCTTCTCTGTCTCCTGATGGCCAGTTGCTATGTTTCGTAAAATGCTGACAGAATTCTCCACCTTTCGTTTAAATATATCATGCAGTGGTATGTGCTTGACGAATACCAGACTACTCACGACTTCCGCAATGATGACGGCTGTGACTAGCGCCACCACTAGACATTTCAGGAAACGTGGTCTGGAGAAAGCGGAAAAGAAAAATGTATCCAATGACCTTAAAATAACAGAAGTCTAAGTTCAAAAGTTTGAGTTAATTCAAAGCATAGATTATAATTATGTGGATACGAGACCAAAAGGTGGCTTCACCTTATCCGTTTTAAATTAAAGTCCCCGGAAAAAATCTGTTAGAGTTATTAGACTAGTGAATGGGTACCAAACCGTCGGTAAAATATCCTGTTCAAACATGAACCGAACCTGATGAGCCGGGTACCGTACCAAGATTCCATCAATTTTTTGACTAGAATTAGTTATAAAATGATCAGAATTGACAGATTTTGAATACAACTAAGTCAAACATTTTGCCAAATTTCCTTCCAATGGCCTCCTGCTGGATCAAAGCTATCTATAAGAGTGTATGTCTGAGAAAAGGGAAACATTTGTTTTACCCTTTCTCGAGAAATTATCAATAACGTGTCTTTTAGACCCGCGCATTCGCAGCGGACAACAGTTCGGGGCGAGGATCTTTTCACTGAGCGGAATAATCCAAGAGTTAAAAAAGTAACCTCACTTTTTCCGTTGATATTACGCTAGGTAAGGGGTGACAACATTAGCGTATGTGTGGCAAAGTCTAGTTACGCTTCCGGATTTATCCCTTTAAAATTTAATCACCTTTATTTAAAAATTCACTAATTCTGCAAAAAAGAAAGGGCATGACAGTGTTCTCCACAGGTCCAAAGTTTGTCCGGGCGCTAGTCTCTGATCTTGCAGATGACAATGGTCGCCGTCCTGGGGGAGGGGCTAAGAGAAGGAGTGTCCCCCTCCTTTGAATTTTTTCTCGGAAAACTGTCTAATTCACTTTGAAAACGTTTCCAAAAGAAGTGAAAGCAATATTTTTGGTCCGGGTGGGTAAGGTTTAGTTTGTGCGGCCGGCAACTTTAAGACCGGGCGCTGAAGCACGCTCTTCAGATTTTGTCCGGGCGGCGCGTTCGGGTGAAACGGCTAGTGGAGAACACTGCGGCATGGGATGATGTAACGTGCTCGTAATTTCTGTTGTTTAATACCACATATATCACTGTGTCTTATAAATATTTGTCAATCAGCTAGTTTGTCGTTTGGTAGGTAAAGGTGCCATAGTGTAAATACTGACAACTAAGGTCATGTGTAGTATCTGATCACCGACTGACCCACAATGTACACATTTTGAAGGTCAAGAGGTCGGTCAGTTCAGCTTTAGTGATCCTTCTGGGGACGTAGCTACCTCGAAGAACATGCTCCGAGGGTAACGTTTTGGTTTTCGCCTTTCGGTACCCAGCCGAATGGACTTTTGAAAAAGTACATACTGTACTGACAACTGCTATTTCCATAACGAGAGTTCTGTGGGCTCTCTCCTACTGAAGGTGAGAATCTGAAACCATTCCCAAATGGAGTAATGACCCATAGGACTGACCAACAAGTCCCCGAAAGATCTTGCGATGGTTCAAGAAAGAACTGCGGGCGCGTGTGTAATTTAACAGCTTCAGTGAAATTCTAAAATGATCCTTTTTTCGATCACGATCTGCCACCATAACAACCCGTAACCCCCTCGTTCGAATAGAGGATAAACACACAAACTGACAAATGATGACGTCAGAGGAGTCACTGAGTAGCCCTTTCAATGTGACAAATTTGTTGATTCATGTTGTAATCATAAAAATTAATTAGTTTTTGATAGAGTTTGACAGGGAGTTGCTGGTATTTCAATGTTTTCCAGATCAAGTTGATAATTACGACATTTTCATGCCACCAGACCTGTATGTTCAAGAGTGAAAAGGTTTGATAGTTAAAAATGAAATGGCAAGGAGCTGCATGGATGCCGGCTCTCTGATGCAGACGGAATGTGGAATTGTATGGACTTATGTGTGCCGTGTTTTAACTTACAAAAGTAAGAGATGTTCCAGGGTAATCAGGCGCGGTTCTAGACTGAGATTTTTTGGGGGAAGCTTGGGGGGGGGGGGTTGAAACGGAAGAATAAAATTTTCTCTCAAATGTTTAAATCGGCAACGCCACGCTGAAAACAGTGATAATAAAAACGGTACCATAACATACATGGAACGTATATTTATACAGGCACAGTGGCATACGCACGATTTGATAAAGAGGGGGGCATGCAGTATGTTGTGTGATCGCCGGCCTGGGGGAGGGGTCGAAGAAAAAATTAAGGTGTCCTTACATGCAATCTGGTGCCATATGTCCTACCTTCTGAAGTAAAATTTGTGTTACAAAATTTGCGTATTTTTAGGAATTAAATAAAAATGGCATCGGTGAGGGAGCCATGGGGAGACAATCCCTCCCCTTTGAAAATTTTTGAAAACTTGGGTGTCCTTACATGCAACCTGGTGCTACATATGCCACCTTTTGAAGTAAAATCTGTGTAAAAAATTACGTATTTTTAGGATCTAAAAATAAGAAAAATTGGCATCCGTGAGGGAGGGCCATGGCCCAATGCCCTACCCCTGGGTACGCCACTGTACAGGCATATATTTTTTAATTCGGAAAAATGTAGTTAACGTTACTGAGAGATACGAGTAACCGGACCAGTTCACATTGATGAAAGTAACATTCGGCCTGCACATTTGTTTAAAAAGGACTGTCAGTACAACTTGAAAAGCTCAGCGACGAAATTACTCGTTTTTAACTTTTAACAGATTATTATCATATATTTTACTTATCTAACCCAGATTTCCATGTTATGAAATCATGAAACTATGTGCTTTCGAGACTCAGACGACAGTTTCCCTTGACAAACTCATCCACGTTAGGCCCGGAGTCGAAGGTAAGAATGTAGCTTTGTAAGCTGCCTGCCCTGGGCCTACGTACCGTTAAACAGTACTAAGGCGAAGCGTGGCTGTCGTACTACATGCAGTCAAAACAACGGTGTACCGTGTACGTACGTGGACGTGGGATACAAGGAACGTGATCACATGCCTATTTTGCATGACACATTTGAGAAACTAAATCCACTGGACCAAAATGTGCACAAATGTATTGGGCAATTTTGTTTTTCTCAATACACGCAAATATAGCACGGAAATAATACACAACCACGGGAAATTTTGGGGGGAGGGGGCTTGAGCCCTAAAGCCCCCCCGTAAAATCGCGCCTGGGGTAAATACGCCCACCAAATGCCGCAAACGATTGGTAGTTTGACACAGACAGTGGACACAGCTTCACAAGATAAGGGTTGCAATATATACCTGAAGATGGTGGTGTATAGTCGAAAGAAATTAGATTCAGCACGATACAACAACAGCAAAGACGACTTCCGTCCTTGTACTGTAACTTGTAGGTAGTATGCGGAGCTAATACTTGGTCCCAGGTATCCAAGTACCAGCTACATGGTCAGCATTGTCGCTCTCTGTGTGCGAATGATTTTCTGGCCATAGACTGACAAAAATATAGGGACTGTGTCCGTTGAATTTGTTACAAAATGAGTACGCGTTCTGTTATCGTAGTTTGTAAATTCACTACTTTTACAACATCGGCCTCACCTCGAAAGTTATAGTGTACCAGTGCTGACCAATATTGTTTAATGGTGTGGAAACGAGTAAAACTAAGTGGCAGGTTTAGTCCGCAGAAGAAAATATGGAAACAAAGAGACTTAAATAATTAAATGAAGGCATTTAGTTTAAACCTTTGCAATGGTGAAGGAGAAGCAATGTCTTCAAAAGTATCAAATAACCTTCATCCCAAGGGGTTCTCGCACCACGTCCACTAGGAGAACTCCCTTTGGACAACTTCTGTAGTTCAATTCCGGCTAGATAATTTTTCACACTGGACAATTTAAAATTTTCTGGAGGTGTTGTGGGGGGGGGTAGCTACCAGATTTTGATAAAAAGTGTGTGTTGAGACAAACAAATTGCAACAGTTTGTTTTGTTTTTGAATATTGTTTATTCAGTTGTTTTTGATGACATATCCAAAATCGGACACAACTTTTCAGCCAGGAAGTTACCAAATTTACATAATTCTAAAATGGCCGCCGTTTCCCATTTCCAGCTTCATTTTCTCCAGGACTATTCACTTCAGCATCACGAATGTAATAAATTGAGAGTAAACAACAACACAGTGGACCACTTACACAAATAAGGACCTGAAAGACTCCTCAGGAATGCCACCTAATTTGCATAAATCCAAAATGGCCGCCAGACTCCGAAACGAAGGTCCCATTTCGCTCTTCATTACTGACAGAACGGGTCTAACTTTACGGTTAAAATAAATGTTTTTGCTATGCATGTCACGCATTACAGTCGAGTGAACATATCAACGCGTTTTCTGTTATCCAGCGGGGACGGGGGAGGGTAGGGGGCCTTCAGATATTGGAAAGAAAACCCAAAGCAAACGTAGTACCTTACAAATTTTGTGTTTGAGTTTTCAAGTTCAACCGATCTGGCAGTCAAGAGCTATGGGATTCTGGTTATATACAACGGCAGGACGGTAAGCAGGTATGTACACTTCGGCCATCTAATGACGAAAAGGTTTCATTCGACACGGTAGAACATAGAGGGGGAGTACAGTACAATCGAAAAGATGTCCGTCAGTAATTAATAATTGGTCGCGTAGGCCAGTCTTGCAAGCCTATGTGATGTCTGCAAAAGGATATATTGAGTGTATACATCGTGCTTTTTAAGTACAGGGAAAACGGAAACGAACGGAACACAAAATACAAAACAAAAACCAGGACCAGACTTGAACGCAACGGCGGAGCTATTTACATTGAACTAGCAAACTAGCTAACAGAAGAGTTTTTCATGCTATGGCTATGTACAAAACTAACAGACTGACCCCTTCCAACTACCCAAACCTGAGCTATTTACAGTAGACTAAAAAGCTGGTAGGTACTATACCAAAAATATTTACGATTCAACCCCCACTCGACCTGCCTGCACCAAGACAAGTCTACCCCACCGCTAGTCGAATGCCGCCCTGGGCAGGCGTGCGAAGTCGGCCTCAACCCTCAGCCTAACCTCCGTTCCAACCGACGGTAGGACGACATCCACAGGACTCACCAACCCCTTTAATAGAATATTACACAGGTCTCTCCATAAGGCCAGCTTTATGGAGGCGGAAACACAGGTGCGCATACCGCAAACATTTGCGGCGCATGTCGGGGTGAAAGGATATACAAAGCGTAGTCATGGCTGACCGCCCAGGTGTACCCAACGTGAGACGGTTACCAGGGCTTGAAACCACTCCCAGAGGATGGTCACAAAGTCGCACTGGCAAAACACATGGGTCACAATATCCCACTTTGTACATTCATAACGGCAGCATATGCCATCTCCAAGACGCCACCGAAGGCGCTTGAGATTAGTAACGAGGGCGTCGTGTGCGATTCGCCACAGCAGGTGTCGCCGGCGGTAATCGAGTGACCTGCTGTGAACCATACTTCGGGCCCCGATGTATAGCTCTTGGGTCGGATCCAGCCTACCATGTCATCAAAAACGGCCCGGTAAAGGTCCCCCGCACTCGAATGCGCAACGTCCTCCATCGTTGAAATACTACGAACAGCGTCCCTCATGTGGCAGTATGCCTTTATTGGCCTCCAGCTATGGGGCACACCTTGATAAACAGAAAAGAAAAGAATCAACGACATGATAAGAGCCTCCCCCCCCCCCACACACACACAAACGAACAAAGTATGCGAACGGCGACTGGCTGTCGACGGCACTAAACACACACCTGATCAGGAGAAAACTGGGGTTCAAGGGAAGGTCTACGAGGCCTAAACCCCCGCACTTACTTTCGTGGTACACCATCTTTCTTCTGACTAGCCCCGTTTTCCCTGACCACAGAAACCTAAATATTGTCCTCTCAAGGCGTACCAGGACACTTTCTGGAGTATCAACACAGTGCCCGGGTTCCACAAGAGAGGGTAAACCAAGCGATTGATAACTGTTACCTTTCCCAACAGAGGTAAGTATATATCGCCGAAGTCCATCAACCTAGCCTACACCAGGTCCGCTTTCTTATTTCAGCCATAATCAAACCAAAAGACCATTGATTTTCATGGTGTCGTCAACGCACGATGTCGAGAAGGGGAGGGGGCTTAACTGTCACTTACCTAGACTGAATCCTTTGGTTTTAGTCGGATTCAGTTTGTCAACAGTCAAGGGGGCACCAAGTTCATTACTCTGCTCTTTAGGGGGTGGGGTGTTTATATTATCTAACAGGGAATCTGAATGCCTCATCGACATCTGCCTGCATGGGCGTAAAGCTGTTCATAGAAGCTTTATAATACTTCTACGATGTCGACAGGGTCCCTCTGTACTGCACCGTGGACATCTCGGACCGCCTTAATGCGACGGCCGATGGCTTACTGCGAGACATCCTGGCAGAACTTGATAGTGGGTTGTTCCCCCACCTCCACGCAACGCACGCGGGCCCGAATACGGGCCCTGTGTGGTTTCTTATCAAGATACTGCTGGATAGTGTGAAGAGCGGATGAGTCCCCATTCCTCCCCCCGGAGCAGAGCGAGAGGAACTCCTCCCTTTTTCGACGAGCTCTTGCTACACAGTATTCAACTGTGAACTGATTGATGAGAGACTTTACATCATGCAATCATTCTAAACCCGTTGGGAAGGCCGGCCTCAATGTTCGCCACCCTTCGTACCTAGCTTTAAACTGTTCGTTGTATTCAGGCTCTGCTGAAACTTCAGTGTTTATTTTCCAGAACCCCCTCCCTGCTGACTCAGGGGGTTGAAAGGAGACATTAACTGCATCATGGTCCGAAATTCGACGTACGGCACTACTATGAGTTCAAGGATTTCATCTTCGAAATGCCTTTTTGAGAGTGGCAATTCAAGTACACAAATATATTTCGTATAATGTGATATGGCACATTTATTCAGATGGAAATAATTAAGGTAAATTGAAGTGATCGTGGTCGTTTTGAAATGAAGAAATTAGTTATACACTAAGGGAGGTCATACCTGTTTGTAACAATGTTCCTGTTTAACCATAACTGATTCACTG
>WURT03558260.1:0-20998 GCA_009936505.3 Holothuria glaberrima | reverse complement strand
TACAAAGCCAATCGGTGTTAAGTTGTTATTGGTGTTGTCGTATCCAGGGGCCAACCCTTAAGAACAGTTCGAACTTTCACCTTTACAGTTCCCCCTCGTGACACTTTCTTCAAATTGCACTATAGCACTAAACAGACCCCAAATTGTAATAAGCCTTTTTGTTTCATAATAGCCAGGACTAACTGTTCTTCCATTTCTTTAGGGATGCAGCCTTGAGGGTTTTGAACGAGGACGGACAATCACGGAAGTTGCACGGAGTTTTGCAATAATCCAAAGCATGCTCCGTCCAGTTAACAGGTATACAAGATGAGCGCGAGCGCGCCAAAAAAAAAAAAAAAAAAAATAAGGGATTTTGCTAACGTTTTAAGACTTTCCAACTATACACAAAGAGTATAGAAAAGCAAGCCTCCCTCTCAAACTCGGCAATACAAAATGTATGCATTTTCAGGTGTAAATTATTCCGACTTCACTATATGAGGAAGTGGAAAGCCAGCCCACACTGCACAGACCCAACTTTTCAACCGGACGGCCAAAACCAGTGGCGTACGTGGCCGACTGTTCGATTAATTGTGTTTCAAATTCTGTGTTCTACCCGAAGTTTGGTCTCCGTTGCGGTTTGAAAGCCTACATCATGACCGCATGTCAAATTTCAAACTGTTTATAATTCTTAAAGTAGTTGAGTTAAAGTCATGGTAGTGTGCAGCTGTCATCGACCTAAAGATTTTTTTTTTTTTTTTTTTTTTTTTTTTTTTAGAGAAGTGGCCAACAAAGAGCGATTTGCGAAATCAGACGACGGTTGCAGAAAGTCCATGTGCTCGATCTCATCGGTGATTGATGAAATAAACAATAGATAGACTTGTATCAATCCTGACAGTGTGCTGCGTGGTAAACAAGGGCGGCGATTTGTTCTCAATATTGGGCGACATGGCGCCTTTTTTAAATAAATTACTGTTTGAAAAATCTAGGTCATGGGCGATTTCTCAAATATTTGCGGTGACAAGCCAACTGTCCCTCCGGGATCACCGCCCACGGTGGTTAACCTACAATCCAACTGTCATCTGACGCAACTGACCACGAACACCTACAATCCATCCCCATTAAGCAGTCAGGTTGAGTTGAATCATATTCCAAAAGGCTTTTATATCAGAGTGTCGGACATGGTGTCAATTTCATGACAGATAATTACATGCAATTAAATACGGCTCTACTATTTTCCCGACGGTCTGGATTTCGTCAAAGGCAATGGCTGTCCGAATAGTGTAGTAGGGATCACTGAAATAGAACCCTCGGCATGTCGTAAATTTCCTAAAAATTTTTAATAATTTCCCGACAAACAGACTTATAGTTTCCCATGATAGTTAAACCTGGGAGGGGTTACGTCAATCTCTGGTTAATTGTACCCAAAGCAATTTATCCACCGGACAATACTTCACTTAAGTAAAACGTTTTGCTGATTAAATTTCACGACATTTCTGCAGCCAAAGATTTTTTCTGACAAAGAAAATAAATTGCAAAATGAAAGTGGCAATTTTCCCCCAACGGACTGCAAAACTTTCCAGACAGACCGAACTTTGAAAATATCTGGGGGTGTAGCACCCCCACACACCCGTTAGTGACGCTCCTGAGTGTCAACACAATAAGCTTATTCGCCCTGACTATAAATTACTTACAGGTTGTGAGACACGGCTACAAGGCTTTAGCCTTATACTGTGTGTACTGCCTAGTGCATCTTGTAGCTTGGGCATTAACATCCGTTATTTAGTTGGGCCGAAACAGTCTTCTGAGGTGGGGATAGTCATTCGTAAGGATGGGGCCCTATATTGGAGCAGGTCTGTGGTGGAGGTCAAATTCAGAACTCAATGCCTTTTATGTGTTTTCCCGGGTTCTGAGGACTTTCCAATTACAATCAGGGAATAATCATGATTTTTTCATCACTTTTTGAAGAGGCCAATGTTCATTTAGGGTTGGAAAATTCAGGAGAAGACCTCTCCTCAATGATCTTAAAGGCTACCATTTTAATAAGTCTAGGTGAACAAGAAAGATATATACAAAAGAATATTAAGGTAACCTTCTACATCAAAGGAACTTCGGTCACTAATATTGCCCACGAAGGGAACGATCTTGGTAGTGTGTATGACATAGTTATACGATACTATGAAATGTTAAATTTGCAGACATCATCAACATTGCTAAAGGTAGGGAAAATACAAAACGTATCTGCCATATGGTTAAAATGTTGGATTTCAAAGAGACGTTTGTTTTAAAAAGGGGGGGGGGCTCGTCTGAAACACAAGAACCCAACCCCTCCCCTTCCTTTGCGTACTTGCTTGAGTTCAGCAAAGCAACCTTACATTTCAAAGAGTGTCTAGAAGAACCTCTTATAAGTTAGAGGGCCTTTAACTTATTTTTGGTTGCCATTTCAATTTCTTTTAAAATGTTGTAGCCTGTAGTAGTATAGTTCAATTTTATATTTGAATTGTCCTGGGCATTGTTCGGGGCAATTGACATAGTTGGTAGCCACTCGGGATGGGAACATGTGAGGGTGGGGATTGTCCTGGATGTGAATAGCCCTTAAGGGAATTGTCCAGGTGGGAATTGTGCGGCTGGCAATTGTCCCTGTCAGTAATTGTTCGGAGAGGAAATCGTCCGGGTGGGAACAGTCTGTGTGGGAATAGTACCGTTGGGCAATCGGACGGAGTGGGAATTGTCCAGGCTGGAGTTGTTGGGGGCAATTGTAAAGTCACAATTGAGACACAGGGTGTCTACCTACTTCAAAGCACCCCTACATGTCATTCTAGCCCCCACTATTTGGTGATAATTAAGGTGAATGAGACATTTTCAGTTGTTCAAAAGATTTCCTCGAAAAAGTAAAAAAATAAAGAGCTGTTATTATTCTTACCCACAGTATTAAATTAACACAATGCACTCTTTAAAAGTTATGGTATTTTAGATACATTGAACATAATATTTTTATAGCATCCACGGAGTCCGATTAAGGACCTGTAAAAACGTTCGTATTTACATAATTCATTTACCTTTCGAATGACTACCCATAGTACCATCATCATATGATGATTTTTGACCAGATGTCCGCCAGTTGCTGAGTGATCGTATACCTTCGCCCTTGGCTGAAGAAGAGCCTTCGTCTACCATTGTTTGACATAGAAAATGCACTTGTTACTGAATGGTCAGGCGATAAATAAAAGGCAGAGGGGAGGTCGTTGTAAGTCACTTGCAGTATTGGCTGGCTGGTTATATACGTAGCAACCGCCGTTCAGAGCACAATGGTGGCATGGGTGTAACCCCGCGGAGTGCTAATGCGGGTAGAAGCTAGCTCAAGAAAAGTGATAAGTGACAATCTGAGTACAAACTTTTTAGCCTTCACAACCCCCTCCCTGCCCTGCAATTTAGACTAAAAAGGGCCTACTCAATACAACAATCCAAAGTTGTGAAATCGCTATTTGTGGTGGTAACAAAGCTTCGGGCTTCCGCCTAAGAGGTATTCCAGGCAAATCTAGTGGTTTTAGTCTTCCTCTCTTTCAAGTGCTTTTTGAGGAGTTTCACATAATATGATGAAGGGGATCACCACACTTCATGACACTACGCCGTCCTAACCTAACGTTTGCTACCCTGAAGGTTACGACACTAAAACACAAACAATGCATGATATAAACCCCAAAGACAACTAATGCACCTTTTCACACAATACTACTTAGGTTAGATAAAATCATATCATTGGTGAATATATTGTCGGTATTTTATAAAAGTATACCAGAGACATAGTTTTGTAATACTAATTCCCTACTACCACCGTCCTCAATTATAATATCACTTATTAAGATGTCCCATTTGTTCAGATGGCACGTACCTAGTGTCGCTGAGGAATGCATCTGTCTTGCCTGCTTTTGCTAGGGGTAATATTGAGAGCCAGTTATTGTGTTTACTCTCACGCAACTAATCTTTGGGAGTGCATATGAAGAACTGTTGAGAAGCAGTTCTCTTGAATCAATTCATTGCTACCATTACTTGTGCTTTAGGTTATAGGAATAGTGTTTTTGTACTGCACAAAGTCCTTGCTTACGACCTACCTGAAATTTGTTGAATGCCATAGCTGGTTGCAGATACAATTTTGTATACACAGGCTATGTTGATGTGCCTGGATTCCTGACATTTGTGGTCAGAGTATTTACACTTAAGAAAGAAAATACCTTCATGGCAGACGCGGCAAACTTAAATGCTTTTGTCTGACAAGTAACAAATTTCTCGAAAGACCCTAATCGAAACGAACTCGTAGTGCTAATATTGGAGCTTTTCTGGCATGGGGTCGTAATTAATTTGGTTGGTGTTAATCAAGCAAACTCTATTACGGGCAAATAACACAGAAATCTTGGCAAGTATTGGTATGAGTACATTTAAACACTACATTTCTAATTAACATTAGCCTGTTCTGCCTGTTTACTTCTCTTTACTTGCCTCATAACCTAAGCTTTATGTAAGCTCAAATTAATGGCTTCCTAATATTTTCAGTTTCAGTTTCACAAAACTTTATTTCAGACTCAATCCATTGACATGTAAAAATATGAATTTACAGAGTATGAAAAATAGGAAGAAACCGAGGAGTGACTACAGGAAGCTTGGAAAAGCTCATAGGAGTAATCATCCCGAAAAATTAGTACAAATAAAAGAAAAAAGGGACAAAGCTGACCAAAAAAAACTATGAATAAGCAAAAGTTAAAGTAACCTATGTATCATTGTTCACAAATAAGATATTCTTTAAGCTTACGTTCAAAAGTATTTGATTGCATACACTTCCTTATATAATCAGGGAGAGGGTTTCAAACTTCAATGCCTATGTACCTAATACTGAGTTAGGAAGACCTGAGTCTAAAAAACGGGAGAGAGATATTACTCGAGAAGCATGTATGATATGGATGAATTTCTCTGCAGAAGTGATAATACCTGTTAAAGATAATAGGGCAAATGCTATGAACCCTGCTGAGCATAAACATACCAGTTCAATAACGCTTAAGATTGTAAATAAAAAGAGTTTTGAGCTTAGCAAATAAAGGAGTGGTATGAAGCAGACGGTGCTTATTGAAAATAATACGTATACATCTCATTTAAAGAATGAAGAGGGGCTGGATCATAGTCGTTAGAGCACCGCCCCAGACAACATTACAATAAGATAAGTAAGGGAGGATCAGTGTGTTATACAACATGAGGAGAATATGTCTCGGTAGAAGATGACGCAGACGGCTAAGAATACCGACACCCTTAGACACTTTATTGCTGATGTAAAGATATGATCTTTTCAAGAGAGATGTTGGTCGATAACAACTCCAAGGAACATAGAGTTACTTGAGAACCTACTGTTTGCGCCACAGAGCTCAATATGATCGAGATTAGCAGGAAACGGCTTAGACGAAGATCTAAAAATTACAGAGCTGGTCTTCTTGACATTAAGGGATAACCTGTTAACACAAAACCAATTGCGCACATTCACAAACTCATTCTGAACAGTTCCAACTAACATATCTAGGTCAAGACTTGAAAAAGAAGAGATTTGTGTCATCAGCATATGAAATTATGTGAAGCCTGTTACTGGCTTTATACCGATCATTAACATAAATGATGAAGCGAAGCGGACCTAGAGTCGATCTTTGGGGGACACCACAGGGAATAGGCTTGGGATTGGAATTAACATTGCTGATTGTAACAAATTGATGTCTCTTTGAAAGGTAACAGACCGACTGCATGGTCAAGTGGTTAGAGCATCCGACTTGCAGCCGGAAGGTCTAGGGTTCGAATCCTGGCCGGGTCATACCGAAGACTTTAAATACGGAATCTACTGCCGTTGTGCTTGGTGCTTGGTGCTCAGCATAAGCAGTGGAGTAGGGAAAACAAGCCAGTGAGCCGCCACTGGAAAAAAAGGCCATGGCCGGCTCGACTTAAACCAATTGGTTAGAAACTGGGCCGTAAAACATCATCTAACTAACTAAATTAGAAAGGTATCTCCAAAACCAGCTGAATTCCCTGCCCCTAATTCCATACTACTTAAGTTTACTTGGTAAAATTGTATGATCAAGAGTGTCAAATGCCTTTGAAAGATCAAGGAAAGAACCAGAAACATAATGATTTTCCTCAAAGGCATTATTTACAATATTAGAGAAATGAATAAGGGAATGAGATGTAGAGCGACCAGGAAGACAACAAACTGATAGTCATAAATACAATTAAAAACTTATGTGATCTAGTGAACACGAGTTTTTCAAGTATCTTAGAAAAACAAGGTAAGGCAGAAATTGGTCTATAATTACTGACATCTTTCCTATCACCATTTTTGAGAAGTGGGACTACCCGAGCAGCTTTGAGAGCCTTAGGAACAGTGCCTTGCTCAAGAAAAAGACTAAACACAAAAGTAAGAGGATCACAGATATAGGGAGCAACATGTTTTACCATTTTAGGAGAAATGCCATCCGACCAAGCAGCAGAAATTTTGAGGGACAAGATCAGTGTCAAGATTTCATCATTTGTTGTGGGGGTTATAACTATTGAGTCAGCAACATGTTACTCAAGGTAGGAATCAAAAGTATGAGAGCAAACATTGGGTATATTTTACTGCGTAGTAGGGCAAACACTAGTAAAATAGTCATTGAAAATATCACTGATACTGTTAGGATCAGCAATTACGTTACCATTGTGAGTGATTTTTTCCATGGACTTATCATTACAATGACCATTCAAAACCCAATTATATTACGCCAAGTACTCTTTACATCATTTCTGCAACTGGCAAGTAGAGACTTATAAAATTCCTTTTTTAGCGGAGCGAATAACAGAGGTTAGACGATTACGAAAAAGCTAATGGTCATTGAAATTTTGAGTAGTACGTTTCTTTAAATACTTCTTGTACAAACGTTGTTAAGTTTTTCTTCATCATCACAGACAACAGAGATTTGTTAGTCACAGAGAACAACAGAGATTTTATAGTCACAGAGAACAATATAAATGCAATAACTGATCATGATTTGTCTGCATGTTTAAAAGTAGTCCAACCTTAGTGATTTTTTTTAAATGTTTTAAAACAGTCGTCTGTAAAGAATATAGATTTTCATGCATTTTATTGTAAGTAACAAAATAACTTAAAGGACTTTTAAAAATGTACCGTTTTGATATCCTAATTATTGGTGTAAAGTTAATTAATATGAGCCCAGCACGAAGTATGGTTCCTCTTTACCTTATTTTTTTTGATAGGTATTGTTTTGCAACGGTTGGTGTAAAAAACATAAAGGAACACTAGTCTGATGTTTCATGTATTCTATTGTATCAGGGAATTGAGAAAAGACGGCTATGTCTTATGTATCGAACTTGCGAAGTTCGACATGAGAGTTGAAAAATATCTCGTACCTTTCCATTTTACCAACATTCAAGCACTTCACCCGAAAGTCTACGGTAATACTAAATTGATATGTTCTTGAATAAAATTAAGTACTGACTTGAATATCTTCCTCAATACTCAAATATATTTTGAAAAGTAACTTGTTATTAAGAAAAGGGATAATGATAATATAACCGCAGACAGGTTGAATACCTCTTGTGAAATAAATTTTTATTGATTGCACCCATTCTGCAAATGTTCGTAGAAGCCGCAGGGTCGGGTAGTGGTATGGCCCCTCCCGATTTCTGCAACAACCCTGTTAGTAGGGCAGACTTTCGAGCCAAACTGGATAATTTTCTGCATGTTTTAAGGTAGTGGTACAGCTAGGTAAAAATTTTTCTAACGCCCATCGTTTTCCTCTAATTAATGGAACTTTTTCCTGTGTGATTTCCCAGCAGATGATGTTGATATACGTTAAAAATTTGATGGTCATAGCGAAAGCCTGGTGATGTGCTTTAACATTATTGTGACTTGAAAAGGTAGCTGTAATATAGTATGTAGTACGCAGAAAAAATTGCTTAAATAGGCTTATTCAAGGAAAAATAAGTCTACATGATTGCCATAATACTATGTGATGTATAATTAATACATTTTTATAATTAAAAAAACGTGCAGAGCTGATCCAAATATGTCATTGATGAGACCTGAATGAAATAAAGCAAAGACAACGTTGTTCTAACCTCTCTTCTTTGTACGTCAGTAACAATTTACAAAAGCAAGCTACTACAAGTATTTGTGTTCACTAAAAGTGTTAAAAAGACACATCGTTTAAAATCACCATCATGATATACGAACAAAACATCTATAAAAAGTATTAAAGCATTCCGTCTGAACAAAAAGTCTAGCAGTAGATTAATCCCCTCAAAATATTACGCAGTAAAAAGAGTTGTAAACATTGCATCATTCAAAGTTTTGAAAGTTGGGTCCAGCAAATTATTTCTTGTCACCGAGTAATTGAATTCTCTTTCTTTCTTAAAAACCAAATATCATGGTTTTTTTTATTTTGAATGAATTTATTATCCTTATTTGTAAATATTGGTCTACAAAAAAGAGAAAAAGAGAACATCACATGATGCATTTTCTTTTACTTCGGTGACGGTATCTGTTATTGGTTTATCCATAGATTGTAAGGAAAAAAATGTAACAAAAATAGAATTGTCTTAGGCGGAATTGTTCCAGGCGAATTGCAAAGACACCGTCTTAACATACGTGGCACATAAACACATAGGCGTAGGAAGCTGTTCGAGACTGGAGGAGTGAACCTTGTTTCGGAACGCCGTCCTGGGGGAGGGGTCTAAGAGGACCGGGTGCCTCCTTTTGAAATTTTTTGGATATTATATATATACATATATATATATCTATATACTGGTAAATTACTGCAACTTTTTGACATTTCTTACAGAAGACAAATAACAAGACAAATAAGAGTTCCCTTTGGAAAATTTTTGGAAAATTGAGGGTCCTTAGATGCAATTTGGTGCATCATTTTGGACACATTTTAGGGTAAATTGCAGCAAATAGTTGACATTTCTTACAGAAGAAACAAATAAGGGTTCCCTTTAAAAATATTTGGATATTTTAAGGTCCTTAGATGCAACTTGGTGTATCATGTTGGACAGATTTTGTGGTAAATTACTGCAACTTTTGACATTTCGTACAGAAGAGACAAATAAGGGTTCCTTTTGGAAAATTTTGTGGATATTTGAGGGTCCTTTGATGCAATATTTTGCATCATTTTGAACAAATTTTGAGGTTAATTACTGCTTGGACAAGTTGTAAGATTAATTGCTGCAAATATTTAACATATCTTACAGAAGAGACAAACAAGCGTTTTTCCCCTTGGAAAGTGTGGGGGAGGGAGGGGAGGGGCTGAAGCGTATTTCCTCCCCCACAACTTTTGCTGGGGCTGTCGCCCCAACTCCCGTTCCTTTGCCCTTGTATAGACATATGGACATTTTAAGAACACTTGCCTGATGGTTTAAATTTCCTTTTCACGTAATGCATGTTTTGACTATGTTACCTGTTCATACAGATTAAACTCAGTTGCGGCAAGTATGTGTGTAAGATAACAGATGCTAACACAATGGTATATGCCATGAAAAATACTTCTTAATACACAATAGAAATAGTAAGCAAAGGACCAAACATTACTATCTCAACATCTGTTCTGTAAGATATTATGATACTAAATCATTACACTTGGAAATATGTGTTGAAAATGTTCTGTTTCTACCATGTTTAGAAAGAATTCATAATGCAAATTTAGTAACGTCAGATCAGCTTTAAAGAAAGTCCAATAGCTTCTACTATTCCCCCCCCCCATAAATCCTCCTATGCCGCCTGCACATGACAATACTACTGCTTTCTTGGGGTCCAATCCAGCGGAAGAACCGGCTGATACCAAGAAAAGACCCCACGATGCGTAAGTGTGGACACAAGCCCTTTTAGTATTGTGAACATTGCGAAATTTTCATGCTCAAAAACTTCCAACAAAGATTTGACGTATTTTTGAAAATCGTGCTGTGCGTTCCCTCTTATCGGTGTACCGTCCTCCTTCATGCTGTCAACGTAAGGACACTTTCCTTCGTCTTTTTTGGATTCGGTTTGTGAATACTGCTGCAATCTTACATTGGAGAGAGGACTGGTGACTGCAAAAGCGGAAACATTTAAATTCCACAGCAGCGCTCCGAAAAGAATAAAGCCCTCCATTGAAACCAAAAACTTCCTTTAAATATTGAAGAAGAAGAAGAAGAAGAAGAAGAAGAAGAAGAAGAAGAAGAAGAAGTATTGCAAGTCCGAATAAAGTGAACAAAGAGGATAGAAAATATGCCCTTCCGAGACTCCTTTAAAAATTCAAAGTTTGTGAAATACCCAGCGCAAAGGTGAAATCCTATTCCAATACCTGTGCATAAAATAAAAAAGGATGATGTTGTTTCTGATGATTTCTTTTAAGTAATCATAGCCAAAATATGTTGAGAATAAGCCCTAAATGGACATAAAAGGGCATTTCTACAGGTACACGTGTAGGTATGTTTCATAGGCATTCTGTGCCCTCCTTCAGAGCTCTAAGGAGCGCATATGGTGTTGTTGACTTGGAAGCGAGGCTCCCCCTACAAAATTTCTCTAAAACATTTTGTTATAAAAGTTCTCGTTAGTTAATTCCTCTATGAATGGCTTTTACCGTAAACAGGACGAAATGAAACGAGGAGAGACAAGATAAGTAGAGAAGAGACAGGACGAGACGAGACGAAAAGGGAAGAGAAGAAAGGACGAGAAGTGAAAAGGACGAATCATTACGAAACATAAACAGAGATGATAAGATAACGTCAAATTAAATAAGGTGTAATTAGGTGGAACGGGATGGGAGATTTGGTAGGCTTGGGTAAGATAGGATTAGTGTGTTAAATTGGTGGAGTAGAACGGGGTTAGACCACCGAAAAGATACTTTGAAAGACGAAACAGAGTTATGATAACATAACCTTGGATGAGATATAAGTTAAAAACAACATATACATGGGCAATACAATAAAGCGTGAAGAAATGGAATACAGAAGTACATAAAGTAAGAGAGATATGTACCAAAGTAAAACTGGAGTAAGAAATTGAAGAATGGAGGAAAATATGAAAAAGGTAAGCACGCCGAGGATCTAAATTACAAAAAAGGTTAGTCCTAGCTGAGATTTCCCTATGATAATGAACGTACCACTAAACCTGCAAATGAATTTTAAGAGCAAGGTGGCAACTTGTCATGTAGGTCAACATTTTTAATCCTCACTTTCGTTCAATACTAAAATCACAAAACAATCACAAAAAAAGCACATTATGGTTACAATCTTACAAAGACGAAATCTTATCTGTAGCCTGCTCGGGAAAACTAATTCCTCTGACAGCGGTATTTTAAGCCTTAATAATAGTTATGTTGTTTAGTAGAAAAAACATGAAGTTTACACTGAATGTGATTTATTTAACCTGTGTGGTAACTGACGTTTCATTGTCTCACCTCCACCACTCCGCCTGATAAGCAAGAATTCCAATAGCATCTCGAAAGTATGAGGGAGATGACCGTGACCAGAAGTAATTAAAGTGTACATTGAATGGGCTTAACTTAACACGTGGGGTAACTGACGTTTAATTGTCTCACCTCCACCACTCCCCCTGATAAGCAAGAATTCCAATAGCATCTCGAAAGTATGAGGGAGATGACCGTGACCAGAACTAATTAAAGTGTACATTGAATGGGCTTAACTTAACACGTGGGGTAACTGACGTTTAATTGTCTCACCTCCACCACTCCCCCTGATAAGCAAGAATTCCAAGAGCATCTCGAAAGTGTGAGGGAGATGACCGTGACCGGAACTACTTAAAGTGTACATTTTGTGTACACTGAATGGGCTTAACTTAACACGTGTGGTAACTGACGTTTAATTTTCTCACCTCCACCACTCCCCCTGATAAGCAAGAATTCCAATAGCATCTCGACAGTGTGAGGGAGATGACAGTGACCAGAACTTATTAAAGTGTACATTTTGTGTACACTGAATGGGCTGAACTAAACACGTGTGGTAACTGACGTTTAATTGTCTCACCTCTACCACTCCCCCTGATAAGCAAGGATTCCAATAGCATCTCGAAAGTGTGAGGGAGATGACCGTGACCAGAACTAATTAAAGTGCGAAGCTGAAAGACCTAGAAGCAAGAAATCCGAATGTAGGTATTTCTAGCGTTTGTATTGAATAAATCTAGTTATAGTGCAAACGATGGAATTAAACATGAACATGCTATTTTCGTCAAAGCCTTGAAAAGAACGGCTGAAAGGGAAAGCAACCACCCATCTTTCTCAACTGAAAGGAAATTCTCCCCCATGTCTCCCATATCTTGGCACCCATGGTGATAAGCAATAAATCCAAAGGCTACAGATAATAGGAATATAAAGCAAAATAATATATTAATTCTTGAAAAATTCAAAAGTTACCAAGGCAGTAGCCCTACAGCCCTTGCCTGAGACATTTGTTGGAATATCTGATATCTTCTATTGAGGTTAGTATGTCAACTATTGGTATATATTTTCGAGGGCTTACCAGGTGCAGCAAACGCAAAGAAGGGTTGCCAAACTAAATGTGAAAACAAGCCACAGACGATGTAACTAGCGCCTACGAAAAAGCTTCCTATGAGTGCTAGTTGTGTCCTCCTAAAGACACGCAGCAAAAATGATGCTAAAGAACCTGGAAAGAGCACGCAAGTTCATACCTCAATTCTTCAAAGATATCCAACAATGATTAATAATAATATAGTAACGAACAGTCAGTTATATTGAAGTAAAATCATACTTGATTACACATAAGTCAAAGTCAGGAATACGAGGGCTTTTTTAAGAAGACTTCAAGAAATCATAAGCTAAAAGACCAAAAATGTTCATTCCTCTTCTCTGTCGGCTGTTATCCTGACCCTTAAATACTGCAAGATGTTGGTATTCCAAACCCCTTCCATTACAAAATGCCATACTTGAAGACAATATGCCACTTAACATCTCTCCATAAATGTTACTACATTGCTGATCCTTTTATCTGCTCTTTATTGCATAGCTAGGCACTAGGCCCTCCCCCCCCCCTCCAAAAGTTTGCAAAGCATGGTCTTCAAAATCTTCCAGAAAAAAAAAAACAAAAACATGTTATTCGAGATGGTTTAAATAAAAAGTATTTCTAAATTTAGACGAAATCATCCCTCTCTCACAAATATGAATTATTATTTATGAAGTTGTGTATCACTATCGCAAAATTCTCCATAATTTTCATGTATGTATTTCGTGGTTATTTCAAGATTCGATTATCGTTGTTTAAATAAAACAATCCAGAAAACCAATATTTTCGGGCTTCTTGGCAAAGCTGAAACACATTTTGACACAGTGATGAAACAAACATAGTAAAGTGGAGGTCTTTTTATACAAATAAATCAAGCCGCTTTACATGTTTACCCTGCCTTCTGCTCCACCCATATGGAGTAGCGGTTGGCTGATAGCCAGATATGGTTGTATTTATTTTTAAAGATAGCTCATGAATAACTGCATGAGATAACTTTTGGAGAGCTTTTGAAGACTATGGGCATCGCTGTAATGCATAATAATAACCATATGTCTACTGTACTATTCGGAGCGGCAGTGGCGGCGGAATCGGGGAGGGGGTTGGGAGCCTTGGGCTCAGCCCCAAATGAAAAAAGTGAGGGGCTAAAGTTTGTTTAGCCCCAACCCCCAATATTTGGCAAGTGCTGACATGAGATTCATCTTTCAAGGCTGGATACAGTCACTTAAAACACTTACACAGGAAGTGCCATTTACCGCCATCTGGAGGGTTTGTTAAGCCAAAAAGTTTCTTCTACGCTCCCGGCCAACCGATGGTGGCGCTCCGCTTAGATAGTCTTCCTGGCCATACCCCCAACCCATATTTTCTCAGTTCCGCCACTCCTACGGAGCAGATCCTTGATATTGCCGATTGGGGAGTAAGTCGTCCAAACCTTCCTACGGACTAGATTTTTGCCATCCACAAACAAAATTTCTAACAGCCGCCCCTGCTAAGTGATGACTAAGCCCATAACAAAAGGAAAGAGAATATAGGCTGAAAGACAGTTTCAAGTGCTTGGGCTGCACTCTGTCGTAAAACATAGACCACGAAAATATCAAGGACAGCAAAATGCATTTAAGGAATAATAATTTATTCATTTTGCTAGCTAAACATAACTTTACTAGTTAAGTAAGGAATGTGGGAAACTAGAGAAGTCTTGTTCCACCTAGGTGGTTAATTTGTGTAAAGGACCAGTGGTTACATACAAATATGCTTCACCTGTCGTTTCTCTTCTGGGTTGTGAGTCAATGCTCAATGTTTTGGCAAAGGTTGAGACAATTGTAGTTAAATGTTTCGAAATGTAGGTATACGATATCACAGATCATGAACTTTCAACGAAACTATACCATTGTCTTACTACCTGCACTTGTGTAGTTTTTACTGCTGGTTTTATGATAATTTTATATCCAGATACACTACAAGATCTTATGTCAAATGCTAAAGCGTTGAACATTGGAAGAAGAACCAAATTTTTGTTAAAAGTTTGATAACTTCTGCCGTAAAAGTGATCAAAATCAATTTTAATGTAATGTAGAGGGGGATAAATTATGTAAACCCTGTTTCGTTTCGATGGCGGTCCTCAAGGGTAAAGTTTCTGTGAAGGGTTTATCTTGCTTGTTTCCTATACTAAGTACTTTTTCTACATGGACCACATCAATTATAAAACAACACAGAAATCACATTCATCTTTCAAAAAAATGTTTTCTAGAATTAAAGAATTTCTAGGCTTAAATACACAGGTGTAAAATGCCGTCGGTTCTCTGGTAGTCAGCCTAGCATGTATACGTACACGGTGTTCATTCCAGAACAGGGAGTACGGGGGAGAAGTCCACTGTTATCGTTCAATCATATTTTTCAGCAAAACGATTATTATAGCCATCAAATACATGTTCATTATACTGTAAACCACGGTAAGAGTGTACTTGATGTGTGTGGGTTAACATCTCAAATCAAAGGTAGCGTGTTGCATTTACTGTAGATGCTGACGATTACTGTAACGGTTGCTTGTCGTTGTTAAATTTAATGTAGTAGAACAAGGGGCAGTAATTTTCCCTGGTAGCCAATTTGTGTGACAAATAAAGATATAATGGCTTTGGATGTGTTTGATGATTGCCATACTTAGCATTGTTATGGAAAAGACTTACATCGTTTAGAAACGATTGATTCTTTGCAAAAGAGTAGGCCAAGCTTTTAGAGACTGTATCGAAACGTTTGTCTACGGAAGCGCGACTCAGCCTGACTGTTACTGAAGTGTTTTCTGCATGCCTTCTTGAGTATAAAGAGAGCAGGAATACACAATTTAATATTTTTGGCATAGTGTGATACATGATATGTCTCTCAGAAACTTGGAGAGAAGTAATTTAATGTCCTATTCGAATTACTGTTAGTTCTAACTGGTTGACTGTTCTGAAACAAACTGGTTTCAAATTGGTCGAATAATGTATAATATTTCCAGTAGTTAGAAGTCATTGATTCTGTAGACTTCCAATTTAGATTTTGTGAAAGTCGTTATTTTTTATTCATTTCTAGTATTTCCAATAAGTCCCGTGAACTGTCCGTATGTAAACACGAAGGAACCTGTGAGTGAAATATGATCAATACAAATCCCTGTTTGCAAAATAAAAAAAAACAAAAACAGCCCTGTACAGTTGGTACTTTATAGCCGGCGATCCACTGGTGGAACGCTGGCGTTTCTGAGGCGTTCTCCTTTGGCCAACCTCCCGAGATAAAACAGACATCGCTGGCGGTTCGAAAAAAAATCACAACTTGAGGACCCCTGACGGACGGGCATAAAGATGCTTACTTACTGGGTTATGTAGGAATTGTAGTGATTGCAGGGGTGGTACTGATCAACTGTAATGATCGAAACCGTTTCTAGATCCTTGAGTGTTCTCAAGTTAGACACACTTGTAAGAATAGCTTCTTCCGTTAGTTGGTTAGATGAGGTTTCACGGATCAAAAGCTTCTTCGGGCGATTTGCTTATGCAATAGATAATCCAGGGACATAATAACCTTTAATAACAGAATTTACAGAATAAGTAACAATGTGATGATTATTTGTATGGTAAAAGAAGGAATTTGATCAAATGCGGTTTCCAACAACGATGTTGTAATATTAAACTTCATGTTTGTTTTCAAAGCTGTCAGTATATTTTTGTTGCATCACAGATGATAAATTTTGAGCATTACCTTTTATGCAAAATTCAAGAGTAGTTGTTCCTTAGCTTGCAAATATTCACAACATTTTTTCAGAAGCTTTAGTAGAACCGCAAGTATATTGGTTTGGTTGCACAAGGAAAATTAATAATTGCTAATTGTAACGTTTTAAATTAAGTTTTTGTATAAAACATAGTCTTCATAGGTAGAAATATGTTTTCTGTAAACCCTGGTGAGGGACTACTACAGTGATAACTAAAATGCCAGAAACTTAAATATTAAATAGCACAGTCCATGTTGCAATGAGAAAGCCCAACCCACTATTTAACTAGTAGAGTCCAGCCTGTTTACAACGTCGTTTAGTATGACTCCGTGTGACTTCAGCGCACCCCCAGATATCAATACACAGACTCACCAGCCAAAGAACACCAAAGCTCTATCCATTACATTACTTGGTTAGCAGTGTTTACTTTGCTACTTCTTTCTCGGCACGACAACGTGTATTTCAGTTGATAAAGGGAGTTGACTGCAATATGAATTCACAGAAAATATATTATCTATCTTGTTGTCCTTACTGAATCACAGAATATACTTAAATATAAGTATTGCAGAAAACAATTCGATCTCAGGATAAAACTATTTCTAGGTGATATGCATAATAATTGTGACTTAATACAAGGATCTAGTCTCAACTAAGAAACAACAGCTAAATCTGGTGGGCAATGCGTTTAATATAATAAATTGGTAAATATCTCACCGACAATGGGCAAGAATAAGTACAGAAATTTGGTAAGACATGCTAAGACATCGTTGAATTTTTGCTTATGGGAGAGGTTGTTTACTCAACTAAGTAGCAAATTTAGGTCTTGGTAAACCCATTTATCCACAATAATTGAGCAAACAAAACCCAGTGTCGGTATTTTCTCATACCAATGTGCTTTAAACGAGATTTTTTACTAAAGGTGTTAGAGTATAAGCGTTATACTAGACTATTAAGAAATACCTTTGTGGCTTAGAAATTGTTTCGTATGTTTGCACATGTTATTTAGTTAATTTGTAAAGCCTTTATGTGTAAAATATAGTACACAGGCATAACAAGTAGCCGTTTTCTATGTGTCAAATACATAACTAGAAAGGAATGCCTCCTTTTGAAGTCCTCCAACGGTTGATTTATGCATGCTGGTTTGCCAAGTAAACTTACTAGCATTTATGGCTAAAAGCTAAGCAGTGTAGTACCCCTGTAACGCAGACACACGACGTTTAGGCTAAAGATTTTAAATGTTGTCTTGATTTTTGGATATACTGAGATGGATTCACTAACAAAGAAAGATGCAAATCACCAGTTTATTACAATTAAAAGTTCCAACATTCTTAAGGATGTTATTTTCGGCCGCATGGGTAAATTGTGCTAAGGTAACAACATCAATAAAATATTACCATTTTGAAAATCACAATTTGACAGCCCAACTATCAACTCAACACCGATGTGACGTCAACGACAGAAATTCTGCAACAAAATGGACAATCACTTTATTTTTGAAGTAAGTTGCAATAGGGGCTTAAACATTGACCTTATATGTCTTAATTGACGTTATGTTTGTAGCCGAGAAATGTCGCGAGAGTAAACAGCCAGTAATCTCAACTGTGACGGTTCATTATCACAGTGGAGTTACGGAGGCTGATGTAGTGGTAAAACATCTTTGATGATTTATAGGATTTTCTAGTTATTGTTTATATTAAACTTACAAAATACCAAAAGTATTATAACTTACTTGTTTTCCGTGGAAGTACTAAAGGCGATGCTCAAAGCCCCAAAGCAAAAATATTGAAAACAAAATCTAAAAAATAAAATGCGTGGCAAAAGTCTCAGTCCTCATATTTCCTTGTTTTTTCCATCTCTGTAAAAATATTCCAGACAACTGCACATCCTGAAAACCATTATATTACTCCACATAAAATCCATTTATTGATTTGTAATTGGAAAAATATATAGAGTCAAAAGAATCTTCTTACATGTGCTGAGTGATTTACGCCGTAACTCTCTTCTGAATGAAACCTATTCGGATAATTGTTTGAAACCATCAAAGTCAATTATACCAAAGTTATCGAAACCTTCTCTTTCGCTGCGCAATTAACTATAAAACTTTTTATGAAGAAAAGGTGCAAACCATAATTATTTTGTTGATTATCTTTCTTTTAATGTTTAAACAATTACCAAAGCTTCAACAGGTAGCAGGTGTAATACAAAAATCATTTAACATGGTGTGCATGAGTTAGGAAACCTGTTTCTTGCCTAAAGCTCCTCTTTTTTCCCAATTCGAATGTAATCTTAAATGGTGTCTTTATTTTGGAATATGATTATAAACTGTCTCATGGAAGATTCTATGGAAATTTGTTTGAATATAACCTTTATCTTTAAGATGAAATGATAATTTACAATCATCTTATCATAGTAGTGGTACCTGTACCTGACTAGTAAAGTTAAGTTAAGGAATAGCCCTCTTTCCCTATTGTAAGCGACAAGCGACATCATTGTTGTTATTTGTGCATTTTACCTGGCTTTGGGGGATGTTGTATCCTCTACATGTAATTCCATTTTAATTTATCAGCTTGTATCGTCTTTACACAGGACTCATCAGTAATCTGACTGGATCAGCTTCCAACGTTTTCCTTTTCAATGCACTGCTGTCATTTGCAAGGTTGCCGCTAGTGATTAGGTGGGCGTGCAAAAGTTATGCATAGTACAGCAATTTTCCTTTTCTGTTTGTTTAGTGCTTTACAGGAATTCCTCAGTAATTTTCGTTTAACATTAAAGTAGGTTCATACATCAGGTATATTTCAGTTATATGGTCTAAGGAGCATACAATATACTTTTGAAAAGTTTTTCAAAATGAAATACCTGCGCGTACAACATGGAGCTATATAGTAACGAATAAAGTTAGGGGGCTGGCACGTGTGAAAATAATTTTTTGGGTAATTTTTGGCTATTTTCGAGCCAAAATATGCTTTTCATGATTTTTGTGCATTCATATTTCCAAATAATTTACTATCAGAAAAATAAAAATGTTAGTCAATTTGAACACTACTATGATCAATATTGAAAAAATCAAGTTACAAAAAACAAAGAGAATAAAGACATTCTATAGAAAATAATGCCTGATATCTCAAAATAGTGTTACGATGATGTACATTATTTGTATGTTACAAATCTTCTCTTATGAGAACAAGAACAGTTCAATATTGACTCAAATGCCCACCAGTACATTTTCATACTTATGTCATTTGTGATAAAGTCAAAATTTTGACCTTCAATCATCATAAAACCCCATATTTTTTTCTTAAAAGGTACTAAATTGATAATTTTTCCAAAAAAGAACATCTAAAAATGTGATGTATTTGTAAAGCCTAATTAAATACCAGCCAGCATTATTGAATTTGAGTGGATATAAATTGCCTTGCAGTCATAATGTAAGGAGGTATAGAAAAACAATAAAGGTCATTTTTGCCATTTTTGAACATTTTTGGGAAAAATATGATTCTTGTGATTTCGATGTATTTCATATTTGTCAAAGTTACGCTTCCAGAAAAACATGGCGTTTACTTGATTGCACAAAGTTACTTTGGTCAATATTAGCAAGATAAACGTGCAAAAACCAAAGAGAATAAAAGACTTTTTATTGTAAAAATTTGCTAATATCTCAAAATACACCTTCAACCGGAAAACAAACTTTCACGTACATCAATGTCAATTCAACCTTGGTGCATTTGTTCATATTTGACTGCTGCTTGCAAAGTCTATCTTGATTTGGTCACATAAGTCGCACTCACGAAATAACACAAGGCCATCTTCGACATGGCCCAAATTTAGTGGTTCTCTGTGACTTACAGTACCCGAGAAAGCCCTGGGAGGCTCCGGGAATATACATTATTGTGGGCAAAAGGAAAAAAAAGAAGTTACATTACATTATTACACGTGTTTCATCAATGTTTGCCAACATTTTTCGTAGCAATTAACTAATTACTGGTAGCAGTGACTATGAACCACACAGACATAGAAATTATAGTTTGCCCTTTTGTTTCATATTACACTTCTCCTAATTAACTGCTCATTATTTGAACCCATTAAAATGAAGCTCAAAGAAAATTGACTTCTATAACATTCAAAGGTTACCAACAATGCAGATGACAGCCACCTTTAAATGCAGAAGAAAGAGAAAGTTCACAAAATACATTTGGTATGTTTATACGGATATTATACATCTCGTGTGACTAATTTGTATTGTATAATAATTAGGTATACAATTTTCTTCATGAAATTTTAATTTCTCCTACTTTATGTCGTTTTATACAACTAAAAAATGATAACTTTGTCTGCCATAACTGGTTTCAATTAATTTAGTCCTGCATTAAGTGTAAATCACAATTCTCATTTCAACAGTTTGGCATTAGCTATTCAGATAAAAATGTGTAAACCTGGTGTTGTGAAAGAATTTCACGGCATTTTAAACATTTTTCTCAACTTTTCTGGAGCTCTCTTGTTGGGTCAATGGTGGGCCAATTACCATTTGCCAACATAATTTGACCTTTGACCTGTAACCTTTGACCTTTGCGTCAGTGTGGCAGCGGGGTTTTAACTAGAGCAACTTCCCACCTAATTTGAAGAAAATCGGCTGTACCGTTTAAGAGATATTGACAAAACAAAATTGGACACTTACATACATACATACATACATACATACATACATACATACATACATACATACACACATACATACATACATACATACAT